>JAWLST010000088.1:0-123282 GCA_037043885.1 Penicillium goetzii | reverse complement strand
CTTATAGTCGCTTAGCGATTTCTTAGAAATATAAATTTTAGTTTATTAGTATAATAGTAATAGTAATAGGGGTAGTATAGGTAGTAGGTAGTAGGTAGTTATAAAGGGAAATAGTAGAAGGATATTTTAAGCTTCCTTTATTTTGTTATAGTTAGTCTATCCTTCGGGAACTATAGAAGCTCTAGTATTTCTCTACCTTTTCGGTAATATCCCTAAATCTTTTATTAAAGATATTATATAAACCTTCTTCCTTTATTAAGGATATTAGTAGTACTCTCTCCTTCTAATAAATAGTTTCCCTTTAGAAGGGCTTCTTAGGAATACTACTACCTAATAAGAGACTAATATTAATTATATTATATATCTAGAGATCTTAAGGATAAAAGGCTTTAGAATAATAGCCTTAGTAAAATTCTTAAGATTTAGTTAATATATAAATATATATATAAAAGTAATTTTTACTACTTTAATTCGTTACTCTTAGTAACTCCCTTAAACCTCTATTATACTTATATTATTTTCTCTACCTAGCCTTAGGTTTAATTATTATTATTTACTACTTTATTATTAATATTAGGCCTTTCTCCTTATAATTTCTAAATCTTCTCTATAGTTACCTAGAGAAAGATAGCTAAACTATCCTTTTCTAGGACTATATATCTACTCTCTCCTAGAGTAGTAGAACCTATTATTATTAAAGATTAAACTCTAAATCTTTCTTCTTTAATTTCTTTAGAGTAAGTTAATAACTTCTTACTAATTACTTAGATTTAACTCTCTTAGAATCTAATATCTTCTTCTACTATTCTTATAGATAAAAATATTATAACCTATTTAATAGTTATAGAAAAAATCTAAAAGCTTAAGAAGTAACTATAAGATTAATTAGTAAAGAATACTATATATAATTAAATTATTTATAAAAATTCTCTTTTTATTTAATAAGCTTTATAGAGTAAATTATCTTTATATTCTAAGTAAAAAGACCTTAATATAAAAGTATTTCTAAATATATCTACTTTTACTTATAAGTTCTTACTTTAAGATAGAAAAAATTAGTTTAATAATCTTAGGATTATTCTTAATAGCTCTCTAAACTAATACTTTAATAATAAATATAAAATTCTAGTATTAATTATATAAATAAATAATACTTACTACTAAGACTAGTTATAATATATTAATAACTTATCTACTAATAAAAGGCGAAAAGAGGCCTAGACTATATAGTTAATTTTTAAAGAATAAATAATAACTCTTATTACCTATATTTATTAGAGAAAGGCTAATATTAAAACTAAATTAGAGAACCTTTATTACTAGCTTAACTAGTATCCTAGGAACTTTACTTATAAAATAGGTATTCTAGAAGATTATTTTCTATATAGAGATAAGGAAGAATAAGCTTTAGACTATTTTAAAAAGCTCTTAGAAAGCCTTTAAAAAAAAGTATCTCTTTATATAGTTATAATCTACCTAAGAACTATAAAGAAATAATTAATCTTATAGTATACTTTTAGGATTATAAATAAGCTTAAGAGAAAAAGAAGTTAAGATAGAATAAGTCTAAAAAGTAAAAGACTTATAATAGTAATAAGGAAGAGAAACCTTACTAATAAGGAAAGCCTTATATCTCTTATAAGAAATCCTCTAAAACTAATAAAGATAGGAAACTATACCTAAATCCTCTTAGAATAAATAGAAAATATACTACCTATAATATCTATAAAAGTAAAAATTATTAGGTACCTAATTACCTTAATAAAAAATCTAAAAATAACTTAAAAGCTTAGAAAGTTACTATAGTCTAGAGTCTTAAAACTACTATAAATAATTTAGAAAAATATAATAAGCTAAAGTAGTCTTTATTACTTCTACTTAATAGCTAGAAGTAAGGACTATTTACTAACTTTATATTCTAGCTATTATAAAAAGGTCTCTTAAAACCTATATAGACTTTAATAGTAGTACTAGCTATAATTATATTAGTTTAGAATTTATAAAATATTATTATTTTTAATAAGCTAAGAAAACGCTACTAATACTCTAGGTAGTTAGAAAGTTTACTATTCTAATTTATAATATTTAGTCTATACTAATTACCTTTACTAATTACTAAGATATTATAAAAATATTTACTTAATCCTATATTATAATTAATTATAATCTAAGGGATAATAGGAACCCTATTCTTTTATCTATAATAACTTTTAAGAATTACCTTATCTATTTAGTATTACTATTAGATAGCTTCTAGTTTAATATAAGGATAAATTAAATTAATATTATTAATCTATATAAGTTCGCTAAAAAGAGCTATAATATTATTTTAATCTTCGCTTTTATCGAAGTATCTCTATAATTTTAGTTACTAGAGGATAAAGATCCTAAATTAATAGCGAAAGAAGAGAAAACCTAAATCCTTATTAAAGTTAAAGAACTTACTAATATATTTAATTATAAATATACTAGGATTATTCTACTTTACGGCCCTTTAGATTATATAATTAATATAGAGCTAGGTAAGGAACTATCTTTTAGTTCTATTTACTTACTCTCTAAGTATAAATTAAAAGTACTAAAGGATTACTTAAGAGAGAATAAAAAAGCTAGTTAAATCTAACTATCTAAAAGCTTAGCTAGAGCTCTAATTCTATTTACTCCTAAGTTAGATAGAGGTCTATATCTTTATATAGATTACTATAGACTTAACTATATAATAACTAAGAATTATTATCTCTTACCTTTTATTTTAGAAATCCTTAATTAAATTTAAGGAGCTAAATTCTTTTCTAAACTTAATATTAAGGATATTTACTATTATATTAGGATTAGGAAAGATAATAAATAGAAGACTACTTTCTAAACTTATTATAGCTATTATAAGTATTTAGTAATACTATTTAGTTTAACTAATACTCTAGCTATCTTTTAAAACTATATCTATAATATACTTTATAATCTTCTTAATATTATTTATATAGTATATCTTAATAATATCTTAATCTTTTCTAAGATATAAGAGAAATATACTAAATATCTTAAATAAGTCCTCTTATGTTTATATAAGGTAAAATTATATATAAAATCTTCTAAGTATACCTTTTATTAATCTAAAGTTAGTTTCTTTAGGTTTATTATTAGAGTTAATAGTATTTTAATAGATCCTTATAAAGTTAAGGTAATCTATAATTAGAAATATCTAGAGACTTTTTATAAGATCTAGGTATTTCTAGATTTTTATAATTTTTATTATCGTTTTATTCTTTATTATTCCTTAATTACTTACCCTTTTACTAATCTTTTAAAAGGAAATATAAAAGGGAGGAAACCTAGTTATATCTAATTAAATATCTCTAAAAGAATTACTTTTAAGCGTCTTATTATTACCTTTTAGGTAGTAACCTTACTTTATTATTTTAACCCTTTACTACTAATTTAACTTAAAACTAATACTTTAGATTATAGAATAGTAGGAATTCTTTCTTAACCTAATAAGTAAGAATAATAGTATTTAATTACTTTCTAGTTAAGAAAATTCTCTAGTACTAAATTATATTATAGTACTCTAGACTAGGAGCTTTTCGCTATTATTAAGTTATTTAAGTATTAGCGATACTATTTAGATAGTTTATAATATCTAGTTAAGGTTTTATTAGATTACTAAAATCTCTAAATCTTTATAAAATAGTAGTATCTAAATAGAAGATAAATAAGATAGTATTTATATCTAATACTCTTTAATTTTATAATTAAGTACTATCCTAGTAAGACTAATCTTACTAATAGCTTATCTTAATAGACTAATCTTACTCTTAGGGATATCTAAGATAAGGAACTTTTATTATCTATTTATAAGTACTTTATACCTAAATCTATATTATTATAGAATATTATTAAGTCTACGCTATTCTCCTTAGATCTTCCTAAGCTAATAGACTTTAATATTATAGATAAGGTATATAATAAATTTACTACTAATATATCTATTAATTTTTATTCTAGGTTTTCTATTACTAATTAGTTACTTAATTCTAACTTTAATCTTTCTAAAGATAATAGCTTAGGATCTTCTCTTAATAAGGGACTTAATATAAGAGCTAATTATTATACTTTAGAATCGTTAGTTTATAACTAGTAAATCCCTACTAAAGTAATATAGTCTATATACTACTAGAAGTAAATATATACTCCTAAGGCTAATTCTAATCTATATTAACTAGTTCTAGATATTTAGATTAGGGATAAAGAGTATAGTTATAGAAAAGCTATTAATCTACTATCTAAGTATTAGGCTATTAATCTAGAAGAGGCTCTTTAGTATAAAGATTATTTATTTATTTCTACTAATAAGAATCTTTACTATAGAATCCTTTCTCTCTATTATAAAGACCTATTAGTAGACTATTTTAGTAAGAATTATATAGAGAAGCTTCTTAAGCGAAAATTCTATTAGATTAATATATATAAGGATATATAAGATTTTATTACTATTTATAGTATATATTAATATATTACTACGCTTTAGTATTATCCTTATAGTAAATTAACCTCTCTTCTAATTCCTAAAAGATCCTAGAGTAAAATATTAATAGACTTTATTATAGGCTTACCTAAAGTAATTTATAAAGGTTAATTCGTTAATACTATTTTAGTTATTATTAACTATTTTATAAAAATAGCTCACTTTTTCCTAGTCTTAATAAAGATTAATACTATAGAGTTTATAGAGCTTATTTATACCGAAATCGAGTTAAAATATAGCTTACCTAATAGTATTATTTTAGATTAAGGACTAGTATTTATAAGTAAATTTTAGAGAGAACTTTATTATCTCTATTATACTAAGCTCTACCTTTCGACTATATTTTATACTTAAATTAATAGCTAAATAGAGAGAATAAACTAGGTTCTAGAATAATATCTTTATAAGTTTATTAATAAGGAATAAGTCTTATAGCTAAAATTACTAGCTATAGTAGAATATACTTATAATAATACTCTAAACGCTATTACTAGTATCTCTCCTTTTAAATACCTTATAGGATATTCTCTTAACTTTTATATTTAATCTAAGAATAAATTACCTCTAGAAAGGATCTTAGTAGCTTTAAACTACGTAAAAAAATTATAATAGCTTTAGGAAAAACTAGTAAAAAATTAGTAATATACTATTAAATTATAAGCTAAGTACTATAATTCTAAATATAAGCTAATAAACTTTAAGTATAAGAACTTAGTCTTATTATCTATAAAGAATTTAAAATTAAAGCTATCTTTATATAAGTTTACTTCTAAGTTTATTAGACTTTTCTAAGTACTTTAGAAAGTTAGTACTTAAGTCTATTAATTTACTCTCTCTTAGTAATATTTATAAATTTATAATATCTTTTATATCTCTCTCTTAGAGCCTTAGGCTTTAAAGAAAGATAAAAATAACGCTAATTTAATACTAATACTAGATTTAGAAGATAAGAATAAATAGGAAGTTAAAGAGATTAAAGCTAAGAAAACCCTTTATAATACTATCTACTTCTTACTAAAATAGAAAGACTAGCCTTTTAAATATAACTAATAGATACCTAAAGAGGATATAGAGAATATAAAAGATATAATTAATAAATTTTAAAAAACTTAATAAAAGAAAATAAAGTAAAAAGGAAAGATAATAAAGTAATACTAAACTTCTTTAGATTCTTCTACTTACTATAGAGAAATTAGTACTAATTTAGGTATTAATTATTATAGTTAGTTCTACTCCTAAAACTACTAATATAATCTTATTATAAAACTTCTACTTCTCTTACTCTTATATAGAAAACCCTTAGTCTCTAGGCTCTAGTTATAATAAATATATACTAAAAGTATCTCTAGGATTTACCTAAATTATATCTTATTATTATTCTAATAATACCTTAAAATACTTAGTAAGGTAGTCTTTATCCTTTATATTTAATAATATAAGTAGCCTATATTTTTTCTAATAAGTATTAATTACTATCTTTATAATAGAGAAGAGATATTAAGTCTTAGTTACTAGGAAATTCTAGAATACTATATTAGGAGTAAAAGGGTATTATATACTATTAATTTTCTTAATCTATTCTATAATTTTTATAAGATTATATAAGTCTTCTATTATTATTTATAGTATTTATATTATAAGTTAGCTTTAAACTTATTCTAATTTAGTATTAATCTTACCTAAATATATAATTTTCCTCTTTTAGTTATATAGAACTTATATCTTATTATAGTATCCTTATCTTCGCTACGAACCCTATCTACTATTATAGCTTAGGGCTTATAATTAGGTAAAATAATAATTATATCTATTAGTACTATAGCTATATTAGCTACTTTATTTAAGTATAGTATATATACTTAGAAAATAGTATTAAGAGGATCCTTTAATAGTGCTATATAAGGAGATCGAGGAACTAGTAATATAACTCCTAGTAAAGGAACTCCTACTTCTATATTATTAGTAATAGCTATTCTAAATTTAAATTACTTTAAGGTCTTAAATTATTTAAAATAAGAGTATTTAGTTTTACTTTTCTATTAAAATAAGGTCGTTTCTCTACTATTTTATACCCTTTTATAAGGATATTTCTATTTTAATAATCTTAATACTATTTTAGATCTTCTTTATTATATTTTATTTTTCTTTCTTTAAAAAGTTATATACTTTATTATTATCTATTTTATATTTCTTTATAAATAAACTTATTAACTATAATTATATTATAAAGTACCCCCTAAATAGTTTTATATTAATCCCTTTTTAGCTTTATTAGCTTATAGACTAAGATAGTTTCTTTAGAAGAGGGAGATTAATTATAAAGGGAAATAGTAGAAGGATATTTTAAGCTTTCTTTATTTTATTATAGTTAGCCTATCCTTTAAGAACTATAGAAGCTCTAATATTTCTCTATCTTTTTAGTAGTATCCTTAAACTTTTTATTAAAGATATTATATAAACCTTCTTCCTTTATTAAGAGTATTAGTAGTACTCTCTCCTTCTAATAAATAGTTTCTCTTTAGAAGGGCTTCTTAGGAATACTACTACCTAGTAAAAGACTAATATTAATTATATTATATATCTAGAGATCTTAAGGATAAAAGGCTTTAGAATAATAGCCTTAGTAAAATCCTTAAGATTTAGTTAATATATAAATATATATATAAAAGTAATCTTTACTACTTTAATTCGTTACCTTTAGTAACTCCCTTAAACCTCTATTATACTTATATTATCTTCTCTACCTAGCCTTAGATCTAATTATTATTATTTACTACTTTATTATTAATATTAGGCCTTTCTCCTTATAGTAGTAGGTAGTAGGTAGTAGGTAGTAGGTAGTAGGTAGTAGGTAGTAGATAGTAGATAGTATAGGCTCCCTTAGTATATTAATGCCTAAATTCTAAGGATCTTAAAATACTATAGTTAACTATATAGAGTCACGTAACTAATCTAGGTATATTAATACCTAAATTTTAAGGAGCTCAAAAATATTATAGATATCACGTGATATTAGTCACGTGTTTTAATTTTCCCGCCGACTAATTAAAGTCGCGTAATTCTACCGGAAGTGATCTTTTTGCTAGTATATGCTCCGCTTCGCTCCGCAATTAAGTCTATATATATTATAGTAAATCTTATAGCTATATATATTATAGTAAATCTTATAGCTATATATATTATAGTAAATCTTATAGCTATATTTATTATAGATCTTAGTAAAAATAACTTAAATAGATATACTATTATATTATATAAATATAATTATATTTTATTATTTATTACCTATATATATAATTAATAGAGTATATAAAATATAATATCTAATAATTAGTATAATTAATAAATTATAGTAGATAAATTAGTTTAGAAAATATTTATTATCTTTAAGTATATATATTTTATTATAAGGCGTACTCTAGCTACTATAGAAACCTAGTATCCCTATTAAGTAAGGGCTATTACCCTACTCTTTTATAATAGGATTAGTATTAGGCTAAAATAGTCCTAATAGCTTAGTAAATTACTCCTATATTTATTTATTAAAGACTATATATTATAAGGGCTATAAGATTTAGTCTTATTCTAATATTATTATACCTTTTTATATCTTTTCTTTCTTATCTAGTTAATAAGTCTCTATTCTATATATAGCTCTTTATAGTTCTAAATCTTCTAATTAACTACCTAAAGAAGAAAAAATATCTATTTTTTATATTTACTATTAATCTACTAACCTTATAATTATAAAGTAATCCTAATTTACTAATAGATTTTAATAATAACCTAAAATAATTAGTCTTATTATAACTAAAGCTATTATAAAAATATCCTTATCTAGGATAATTATTTCTTTACTAAAAAGTAAGATTACTAAGCTAGACTCTCTAATCTAATTATAATAATTTATTTTAGATTAGCTTTTTAAGTATATTATTATCCTAGAGTAAGAAAAAGCTACTTCTAACTAAATTAATATTAAAGTAAAGATAATATAAGACTAATTTATATATCTTAAAGATTTAAAGATTAAGCTTAATTCTATTTCTTATTAATTATATCTAAAATTAAGCTTAGAGTAATATATTTAGTAACTTAAGAAGCTTAATTATTTTTTTAAAATAAGTCTTTAGTAATATATTATTAATAAGAATATAATTATTATAAGATTCTTTTATATTAAATCTTATTACTAAGCTTAATAAACTAATTATAAAAGAATTAATTACTCTATAATTCTTCTTATTTAGAAAGATTTTAAGAACTAGATTCTTAAATTTATTAAAGATAGTTATTTTATTAAAATTAATATTACTAAAAAATACTATATAGCTTAATAGAAAGATAGCTAGGATTTATAAATATTTTATAATTATCTTTAAGTTATTAAAAATTATATAAACTTTAATAAAAAGTAACTTTTTTTAGGATATTTTATTAAATTAATATAATCTCTTAAGAAGAAACTTAAGATATTATATTAAAATAATCTTTCTCTAAACTAAAATAATATAATTTTAATTATAATTTAAATCTAGGATAGCTAAAATATAACTTAAACTAATAATACTAATATTTACTATAATCCTAAAAAATAATACTTTAATAATAATATCTTTAATAACTAATATTTTTATAATAATAAGTATTCTTAAATAAACTAAAGATTTATTAATAATAAATTAATAAACCTAAACTAAATTAGTATCTCTTTATAATAATAATAAAAAGAAAAGAGAGACTTAATTATAGTTATTTATTATAAATATTAAAAAAAAGATTATTATTTTATAGATTATTCTTAATATAATAATATTTTAAAGAGTGTCTTTATAAATTATATATATAAAATTATTTAGGAAGAGTAATAAAAAAAGAGAAATTATAATAAGTTAAAATAAGCTTTATAATCTTAACTTTTTAGCTTTTTATAAAGACTCTCTCTTAGATTATAATATTAATTTATATTAAAATTATTATTATTTTAATAAGTCTTAATACTTATTTCTAGCTTAATATTATTAATTATAACTTTATCTTATAATAGAAATTTTAGTAAGCTTTATTTAAAATCCTTTACTTTTAAGCTTTTTATAATACTTATAATAATATATATAATATATATTATATTTTTATTATTATAATAGATATTAAAAGGATTAGTAAGAGTTAGATAATTATTTATTATATTATTAAAAGAAATAAGAATAAATTAATCCTTATTAATATATTAAGATTTATACCTAGAGTATTATTATTAATATAAAATTATATTAATAGTATTTTAGAGTTAATTAAAATAATATTAATCTTCTTATATTATATTAATTTATAAAATATTTTTAATAATTAGTCTATATCTTTACTCTTATTATATTCTTTAATATTATAGAGATTAATAATAAAAAGAATAATAATTCTCTTTTTATATAAAGTATTACTAAGATAATTAACTTAGTTTTAGATTATTATAAAAATATTATTAATCTATTACTAGAATTTAAAGATTTTCTTAATCTTTATTTTATTATAGAATTAAAGATACTTCTCTTTTAAAAAGAAATTAATTATATTATTAATCTTTAATTAGATATTCTATTTTTATATAAATCTATTTATTTATTATCTTAAGTTAAACTTAAAGAATTATAAAAATATCTTAAGATTAATCTTAAGATAAAAAAGATCTAATTATTAAAAAATCTTATAGATATTTTTATCCTATTTATTCTAAAAAAAATAATAATCTTTATCTATATATTAATTACTAAGGACTTAATTATATTTTAATAAAGAATTATTATTTACTTTTCTTTATCTTAAAGATTCTTAATTATCTTATTTATATAAAATATTCTAATAAGATTAATATTTAAGATACTTATTACTAAATCTATCTTAATAAAAATAATAAATAAAAGATTACTTTATATATTTATTATAGTTACTTTAAATATATTATAATACTTTTTAATCTTATTAATATCTTAACTACTTTTTAGAACTATATATATATTATATTATATAATTATCTTAATATTCTTTATATAATTTCCTTAATAATATTCTTATCTTCTTTATTAACTATAAATTATATATAAATTATACTTAATTTATTATTAAGTATCTTTAATAATATAAATTTTATATTAAATCCTTAAAATATATCTTTTATTAAAAATAAATTAAATTCCTAAAATATATTATTAATAAAATTAAAATCTTAATAAATCTTATTTATATTAAAATTATTAAGAAATAGTCTTTATTAATCTTTATTTATAATATTTAGGTCTTTTTTAGATTTTATAACTTTTATTATTATTTTATTTATAATTATTTATTAATTATTTACTCTTTTATTAATCTTATAAAAAAAATAAAGATAATAAGAAATTAGACTAAATTATTTTTAATAATAAAATAATCTAATTTTTTAATAATCTATTTTTTATTTTTTAATTAACCTTAGTTTTATATTATTTTAATCTTAATTAATTTATCTAACTAAAAATTAATATTTTTTAGTAAAGTATAATAAAAATCTTTTTATAATTTAATAATTAAAATAATTAATATTTTATTATTTTTTAGTTATAAAAATTTATTATAATAAAATCTTAATATTTAGTAAATAACTAAAAGCTTTATATTATTATTTATAGCTTCTAAATTTAGTAATATTATCTAAAGGATTCTTAGTACTAAATTAATATAATTTTAGATTATAATAACCTAAAATTATTTATATAAAACTTAAAACTTTATAATTAATAAATATAATAATATATAATATTATTTATCTTTAATTTTATTATTAAATATTATATAAGTAAAGAAAATCTTATAAATAGCTCTTTATAAATAATAAGATTAGCTTTAAGAAATATCTAAAATATTATTTTATTAGATTCCTTATAAGCCTAAATAACTATTAAAAAAATACTAGAATAAAGCTTCTTAGCTTTAATATAATTAATATTAGTTAATCTATTTAAATCTAAAAAAAGACTTATATCTAATCTAAAAAAAGAAGGATCTTTAGATAAATTATTAAATACTTAAAAATAAGAATTAAGTTATATTTATTATTCTTATTATAAAAAAATAAAATATTACTATTAAAATAAGAATATTTATATAATTAATATATTAATTAATTTAAAAATCCTTATTTAAGAGATATAAAAAAATAATATAAAAATAATAAAGATCTAATTCTTTATTAAATAAAATACTTTAAGCTTAAAAGATTAATTAATTAATTCTAATAAAATAATTTAATATAAAAAATAACTATATATTCTTTTTAATAAAAAGCTAAAATATAAGTTTATAAGTTTATATTATAATAACTTTATTATAAATAATTATTTTAGTAGAACTAGAATTATTAAGACCTTAGATTATAAATATTATTAAAGAAATATTTATAAATATATTAAAAATTATATAAAAAGATATTTAGTATATTAAATTACTATAATACTATAATACTAGAAATATAATAAGCTTATTTTATTATTAATTCTCTCTTAATTATAATAAAAAATCTTTATAGACTTTATTATAAACTTTTTATTTATAATATATAAAAATACTAAGATTAATTCTATCTTAGTTATTATAGATTAATATATTAAGTTCTTTAAATTTTTCTTAGTCTATTTTATAATAATAGTTACTAAGTTAGTAAAATTACTTTATAATAATATTAAGCTATAATATAAGCCTTAAAAAGGAATTATCTTTAACTAAAGATTATTATTTATAAATAAGTTCTAGATTTAATTATATATTCTCTTTAATATATAGCTTTATTTTTTAATAATATTTTATCCCTAAATTAATAACTAAATAAAATAGATTAATTAAATTATTAAATATTATCTTTATTACTTTATAAAGAAAGAATAAATAATCTAGCTAAAGCTTTTATATATTACTAAATTTTATTATAATATCTAAAAGAATATTATAATAAGTATAAGCTTAATAAAAATTATTATAAGATATAATCTCTTATTTTATCTTTATACTAAGATTATTATAGAAAAAAAAGAGATACTAAAAATTAAAGTATAACTTAAAAAACTAGCTTAATTATATAAAAAGTTTATAAATTATTAGTAAAATACTAATAAAATAATAATAAAATATTAATTTATAAAATATTAGTCTATAATATTTAAATAAAATAATCTTATTTTTTTTTAATCTAAAATTTATAGATTAAAATCTTATAAAAATTTATACTAAAGTAGATTAGTCTTTTTAAGATTTTAAAGCTTATAAAGAGTTAAGTATATTAACTTACTTTATCTAAAAAATACTCTTATTTATATAATATATTTAATATATCTCTTCTAAAAAAATAATATTATAATTAAGATTAAAATAATACTAATTTAATATTAATACTTAATCTTAATAATAATAATTAAGAATATAAAATTAAAGAAAATAAAGAGGAATATAAATTTAATAAATAAATCTATTTTTTAGTTAAATAAAAAGAATAATTCTTTAAATATAATAAATAAATAGCTAAATATAATATTAAAAATATATAAAAATTAATTATAAATTACTAAAAAATCTAAAAGAAAATAAAAAGAATAATAAAATATAAAAACTCTAAGCTAATATATTATTAGATTATTCTCTTCTCTTAAAATTTATTATTATATTTAAGGATTTTTTTATATAATATAATATTCTTTATTATAAGTAGCCTATTTATTATTATTATAGCTTATATTTATTTAATAAATATAATTATTTTAGTTTATTAAAATATAAATCTAATATCTCTCTTTTTAAAATTAGGTAAGATATCTTTTTATAATACTAAAGGAATATAATAAATAATCTATATATAATAATATACTATTATCTTCTTATTATATATATAATATTTTTTTATAAAGATAATTAATATAAGATTATTCCTAAATTAATATTAATATAAATCTTTTATATATACTTAGTATTTTTTAATAAATACTTAGATTTATAAGCTTTTAGAATCTTAATAAATATAATTACTAGATTCTTACTCTTAATATAAATCTTATAGAATATTATAGCTAAAGAGATATATATAAGATCTTAAATAGTATTATAATTAATAAAATATCTATCTTAATCTTTTTATATAACTTTAATAATTATATAAAAGCTAAGATATTATAAACTATCTTTATTAAGATCTAGCTAAATTATTAATAATACTCTCTTTTTTTAATATAAAACTTATTAATTTATAAATATTATAATTTTTATTATATAATTAATATAAGTTTAATTCTAAATAATTAAGCTTATAATTAATTAAGAATAATACTAAAGTAATAAGCTTATTATAATTTATCTTAATCTTATTAAAGTATTATATATATTATAAAAAGAAAGACTTATTAATTATAAAGAATAAAGTAGATAAAGTAGGATTAATACTCTTAATAATAATATATTAACAAATATTCTAAGAAAATATTATAAAATCCTTTTCTTATATAAAAATAAAGATAAAATAATAATTTTTAGAATATCTTTTAGAGATATTTATTATTCTTAAGATTATTTTTAAGTTAGCTAATTATTATTATTTTAGAAGATAGCTTTATCTAAATAATATCTATCTTAGTTTCTTTTATAGTAGCTTATTAATTTACTCTTATTTTATTTTTAACTAATTTTTTATGAATTATTTATTTAATTTTCTTTAATAATACTAAATTACTAAGGACTTAAATTAATCTTTTTTTTATAATCTTAGCTAAATAAGTAGCTAATTATTATATTATATAAATATCTCTTTTTATCTTTAGTATTTTTATACTAATTATTTTTTAACTATTTATATCTCTTTCTTTCTCTTCTTCTCTTCTTTCTTCTTTCTCTTTATAAGACCTAGATTATTATAAATAATAATAAGAATCCTAGATATTTATTAGGGACTAAGATAAATCTTAGTATAGAGAGCCTTATATAAAATAATAAGATAGTAGTATATTATATAGATATAGAATATACTAAGATAAAGAATATAGTATATTATATAGATATAGAATATACTAAGATAAAGAATATAGTATATTATATAGATATAGAATATACTAAGATAAAGAATATAGTATATTCTATAGTAAAATAATAGAAAAAGAAGGATAGTAATAATAGTAATAATAGTATTAAAGTCTAGTAGTCTAGCTATAAAAAGATAATAATATTAATACTTATAGTAATATAGGGCTAAAATTAGATAAAAGAAAAATAATAAGATAGTAAGAATATTAGAAGAATCTTATAGACCCTAAAGATCTTATTTAATTATTAGTATTAAATGGTATTAGTATAAGATAGAAAGAATATTATTCTAGTAGATATAAATTATTAGGATAATCTCTAATAATTATATTAAAGATTATATAACTTAAAAATTTAAGTATACTTATATAAATATAATAGATTATATAATAAAGAAAGAATAATATAGATATCCTATAATCTTAAGGATATTTATAAGAAGGAATAATATAAATAAGAATATCTTAGGAATTAGATAGAAATATAGAATAAGATAGAAATATAAAAAAAATAGATAATCTATAGCCTAATAAGTCTAAAGATATATATATATTAATATATTCTTTTAGCTCTCTAGATAAAATAAAATAAAGAGCTAAATATAAGATAAAAATAATAAAATTATAAAAGATAGATAGTTATAAGATTATTCTTTATATCTAATTATTAAATAAAAATATTAGACTTTTTACCTAAAAAAGATCTAGTTAAGCTATTTATAAATATATTAGTAGATTTTACTTATTTAATTATTAGTAAGCTAGATTAAATCTTTTATTATATCTAGAGCTAATAAATATTTATATAATATATTTTAGTCTAAAAGATAGATTATTCCTAATTAATAATATTAATAATCTAAAGATTATTATATTAGATAATTTTAGGATACTTAAGATTAAATTAGATAAAAAAAATAGATATTTTATTTAATAAAGTTACTTAGCTATATAATTAAGTATAAGAAGCTTTACTTTAGTAATAGAAGTAATAATAATCTATTATTTATAAGTCTTTTATTTAATTAATTTACTAAATAAATAAAAGATAAATCTCTTAAAGTTTTTTTAGTTTAGATTATTAATAAAGTTTATATTTAATATAATAATAAAGATAATAAAGATCTCTTTAGAATTATTATAATAAAGAACTAGATCTTTAGTCTTATAAAGATATATAATTAGATAGTTAATAGTTTTAAGATAATTATTAAAGTATTTTATTAATAATCTAGTAAAAGCCTAATTAATAAATATAATATTAAGATAGATCTAGATAGCTAAAAAAAGATTAATCTATACTTTTATTAATATAAATAGATAATCTTTAGATTAATAAGATTATTAATAAGATTAATAAAATAGTTTAATAAAAAAGAGATATAAAAAGGCTTATAATTATATAATTATTAATATAAAGAGTAAGATTCTTAGAATAAAAATAGAAGCTTAATAATATAAATATTAATCTAATATTATTCTTTTAATATTTATTAATAATATATAGATTATATATTACTCTTAATAAGTATAGATACTTATTTTTTAGTCCTATATCTAGTAAGTATTAATAATAGATCTCTTTATAAAGAATATTATTAAGAAAAGTATTTATTATATCTATTTAATAAGTATTAAGATTAAACTTAGTAATAATTATAATAAGGATTTAGAAGATTCTAATAACTAAGATATTAATATAGATATTCTACTAATTAAATATTTATATATTACTATATATATATAAGTATACTTTAAATTAAGTAATAAAACTATTTTTATTTAATTTATAATTAAATATCTAGTATATTAGAATAATCTAAGAATAAAAATAATAATCCTAATTTTAAAAATAGAAATATTAGGCTTTATAGATATTTAATATAAAATAAATACTAATAAGTTTAAATATTTTTATTTAAAGAAGCTTAGAGAATTTTATATATATAATCTATATAAAATTAGATTAAAAAGGATAATTAAATAGCTTATTATAATTAAAAGATAATAATAAGATAAATAAGATTATAAGCTTCTAGGATTAATAGATCTAATATATAATAAAAGCTTAGATAAATATATTTAGACTAATTTATAGATATTTATTATTATAGTCTAATAATAGAGAATTAGATTATCTATATTTATTAATTATAAGAATTATAAAAAAAAGATTATAGTAGCTAAAGAAGTTAAAATTAGTATTATTAATTAAGATAATAGACTAATTATCTATAAGTATATTATTATTATAAATAATAGAATAATAATTAAAAAGATAGTTAGAAATAAGATAATTAGAGGAATAAGTATTATTATTAATATTAATAAAAGATTAATCTAATTTAGGCTTAATTAAAGGAGTAATAGATAAGTTACTAAGAATTTAGTTATTATTTTAATCTATAAATTTAAGTATATTTATATAAATATTTAGCGAATTAGTAGAATTAATCTAATAATTATAGTAATAATATTAAGTAATTAAATTTACTTTAATAATAATATTTTTATTTTCTAGATTAGATTATTTAAGATTAGTTATCTTAAATATATTAATTTTATTAATAATCTAAGTAATTTTATCCTAATTTAGATAAATAATAAATTTAGAATTATTAGTAATAAAAATATATTCTAAACTAGAATTATCTAATATATAAAATTCTATCTTATTAAATTCTATATTATAAATATAAATAATCTTTTACTTAGATAGTATCTAGATTCTCTAGATATTAGATAATTTATAGCTAATAAAGTAGCTAATAATAATATAAAGTATTATCTTAGCTAAATAAGTAATATTAAATATTAGTAATATAATAGTAAGCCTTATAGCTATAAATATAAAGATTAGATAAATTAGGCTTAGTCTTTAGTTAATAAGAAATATAAATACTAAATTAGGTAAAGTAGTTTATAAGAGCTTTAGATAAAGATTTTTATCTAATAATATAATAAAGAATATAATTTTAGATAAAAGTAATAATTTTAGTAGTTTTATATTATAGGAATTTAGATAGATTAATATTAATAATTATTTAGTATATTATAATAGATATTATCTTACTATATCTTTTAGTAAAAGGATTTTAATCTAATTAATAAAATAATATAGATTTAAATTATATATCCTCTAAATTTAAGTATACTTAGAAATCTTTATTAAAAGTAATATTTTTATTATAATAAATAATAAGTACTTTTAGGTTAAATTAAGTATAAATAAATATAATTTAGTTAATACTAGAATCTAATAAATAGATTTTAGATAATATATTAGTCTTAATTTAGTATTTAATAATAAGATTAACTAAATAAAAGAGATACTAGATTTAATCTAATAATATATTATAAAATATTAGATCTAAGTAAAGGACCTTAAATAATCTAGTATAATATATAAAGATTTAGTTAATCTAGTATTTTACTTTACTAAGTTTATATATTTAGTATATTTTAGTAAATATAATATCTATATTTATAGTAATATTAGATAAATAGGCTTCTAGATATAATAAGATATTAATATTATTAGTCTATAAAGCTCTTTAGTTACTTAGGCTTATAAAAGAAAAAGAGAATAACTAATAGATTAGTATAATTAATTTAGATAAAGAGAGTTATATAATTAAACTTAAAATAAGATAGAGTAATAAGATTAATAGTAAAGATTATATAATTAATTATATAACTAAAAGGATTATTAGAAAGACTTTTATCTTATTATAGAAGATAGACCCTAAATTTATTATTAAGCTAATATATAAGAATCTTATTTAATTCTTCTAGGTAATATTCCTTTTTATTAAGATAAATATTTATATTAATAGCTTTTTTTATAAAGATTAGATTAAGATAAAAACTAAGTATATAAGCTATATTAATAAGTAATAAGAAGATTTTATCTAGACTATTAATTAGATAAATAATAATAAATCTAAAACTAAGAATAATAGTTTCTATATTATCTATCTATATTAATAAGATAGTAGATTAATAATTAGATAAAAGAGTATAATTATTATATATATAAATAATAGCTTTAGTATTATAATACTAAATATTATTTTTTATTATAAATCTTAAATAAATAATATTAAGAATTAATAAGTTATTAAGCTAATATAATAAGATATTAATATAATCCTTTAAAATAAAGATAAAGAATCTTACTTACTTTTAGGTAAAGTTTAAATCTCCTTTAAGCTAATATTTTTTAATAATCTTTTTATAAATAACCTTAAATATAATTAATTATTATATAGCTTAAGTAAATTACTTTACTACTTCTAGATTAGGCTTTTAAGTAATAAATTAGATAAAAGGATTAATATATAAGTACTTATTAAATTAGTATTTATTATCTTTTAGCCTTTTATAATATAGATAATTTTTTTAGTATAACTTAAATATAGCTAAAGCTATAACTAATAATATATTAAATACTTAATTATTAGCTTAATTATTATTAATAGAATAGTCCTAAAAAATAATATAGACTATTTTAGTAAAATATTATAATAAATTTATCTAAATTAATTTAATATAATAATTAATAAGAGTAATAAAATTAGGTATATTATTCTTATTATTATAAATTTAATTCTATTATATTTTATAAAATATTAGTAATATTAGATTAATAGATTCTAGGAATTTATAGAGTATATAATTATTCTTATTAAATTTTATTATTCTACTTTTAGTAGCTTTTATATAATATATTAATTATTTTTAGACTTATTACTCTAGGTTAGATTTTAGAGGATTTTAATAGTAAAGATTTAAAGATTAAACTAATTTTTATTAATTAATTATTATTAGGAGGAATTAGTAAATATATATATTTACTTAAAGATAATAATTATCTCTTAGATTAATTTACTTATAATAATTTACTAATTATTAGATAAAATAGATTATTAAATATCTTACTTTATATACTTTATTAATTATATATATAAATAATAAATAATAAAAGTATAATTATATTTATATAATATAATAGTATACTTACTTAGATTATCTTTACTAAGATTTATAATAGATATAACTATAAGATTTACTATAATAGGTATAGACTCTCTAGGCTTAGTAAAGAATAAGATAGATTATAAAGCTTCTAGATTAATATATTCTTATAAGTCCTATATAATAGCCTAACCTTTAACTATAATATACTATTAGACCTAATAAGTATTATTTTTAAGTTAGAAGTATAGCTATAAGACTTTAAGATTAGATAAATTATTATTTATAATATAGATAATTAGCTAATAAGACTAAAATAAAAGAAAGATAAGATAAATAAGCTTAGTAAAGGCTTAGACTTATTACGGAGCGTAGTAAAGTATCTTATATAGTATCCTAAATCTTATTCCTCGAAGCTAATTAGCTAGAGGGTAGTAGAATTCTTTACTAGTTAGTACTATTATATAATCCTAGAGTAAATATTAATAGCCTAATTATTTAGGCTAGAATTATATAATACTATAATATTTTTATAATCCTCGGGATTTAGGTATTAATATAGTTATATAACTAAATAATATTATATATCTAAAATTAAAAGCGGATAAGGTTAGTAAAATTACCGACGCGTGATTTTTTAGACTAACTAGTTTAGTTAATATATTAGCCTTTATAGTTTTAATTATATAGTATACTACTATAGGTAATAGGCCTAAATAATTATAGGGGATTCTAGGGGGTCTTCCCCTAGATTAATTAATTAATCTCTATAGTATTAATTATATACTACTATAGGTAATAAGCCTATACCCTATACTATAGGTAATAGGCTTATATAATTATAGGGGGTCTTAGGGGGTCTCCCCCTAGATTAATTAATTAATCTCTATAGTATTAATTATATAGGCTCTCTCTACCTACTACTTTTACTCCTAGTAGAGAGTAAGGGTAGTAGGTAGGGGGATAGAAGCGTTTACTATCCTCTCTATAAGATATATATATCTTTATAACTATTAAAGGTCCTAGGGGATAATATTATAGTATACCTACTAGTCTACTATCTATAATATATATAGCGAATCTAATCTAGCGCTATACTCTATACTTCTTACTATCTAAGATATTTAGGTAGTAGTAAGCTTATAACTCTTAGTATAGAGAGTCTTATATAAAATAGTAAGATAGTAATACGCTATATAGGTATAGAATATATTAAGATAAAGAATATAATATATTCTATAATAGAATAGTAAGAAAAGAAAGATAATAAGATAGTAATAATATTAGTATATATTTAGTATATATATACTCTTAGACCTATTAGGCTAAGGATTATCCGTTCCTTCTATATTTCTATATTATTCTATATTTCTACCTAATTCCTAAGGTATCCTTACTTATATTATTCCTTCCTATAAGTACCCTTAAGATTATAGGGTATCTATATTATCTTTCCTCTATTATATAACCTACTATATCTATATAAGTATACTATAGGTTATATAATCTTTAATATAATTATTAGAGATTATCCTAATCCTTTATATTTACTAAGATAGTACTTTCTTACTCTATACTAATATTATCTAATATTAATAATTAGATAAGATTCTTAGGGTTTATAAGATTCCTCTAATATCCCTACTATCCTATTATATTCTTTTTATCCTATCTTATTTTATACTATTATAGATATAAATACTATTATCTTTCCTTAGCTAGATTACTAAACTTTAATATTATTATTATTATCTTATTACCTTTCTTCTCCTATTATTCTATTATAGAATATACTATATTCTTTACTTTAGTTTATTCTATATTTATATAGTATATTACTATCTTACTATTTTATATAAGACTCTTTATACTAAGAGTTATAAATCTAAGCCTTTATTAAGCTTATTTATCTTATCTTTCTTTTACTTTAGCCTTATTAGCTAGTTATTTTTATTATAAATAATAATTTATCTAATCTTAAAGCTTCTTAGCTATATTTCTAACTTAAAAATAATATCTACTAAATCTAATAATATATTACTATTAAAAATTAGACTATTATATAGAATTTATAAGATTATATTAATCTAGAGATTATATAGTTTATTACTTTATTTATTAAGCCTAGAGAGCCTATATTTACTATAGTAAATCCTATAATTATATCTATTATAGATCTTAGTAATAATAACCTAAGTAGATATATTACTATATTATATAAATATAATTATATCCTTATTATATACTACTTATATATATAATTAATAGAGTATATAAAATATAGTATCTAATTATCTATTTTATCTAATAATTAATAAATTATAATAAGTAAATTAGTCTAAGAAATACTTATCTTTTTTAAGCGTATATATATACTTATTAATTCCTCTTAATAATAATTAATTAGTAAAAATTAGTCTAATCTTTATTATTAAAATCCTCTAAAATCTAACCTAGAGTAATAAGTCTAAAAGTAGCTAATATATTATATAGAGACTATTAAAAATAGGATAATAGAATTTAATTAGAGTAATTATATACTTTATAAATTTCTAGAAGTTATTAATCCTATCTCTTTAATCTTCTATAAATATTAGTAGAATCGAATTTATAATAATAAGAATAATATATCTAATTTTACTACTCTTATTAATTACTATATTAAATTAATTTAGATAAATCTACTATATTATTTTATTAAGATAGCTTATACTATCTTTTAGAATTATTTTATTAATAATAATTAGGCTACTAATTAAGTATCTAATATACTACTAGCTATAATCTTAGCTATACCTAAGCTATACTAAAAGACCTATTTATATAATAAAAAACTAAAAGATAATAAATACTAATTTAATAAATATCTATATATTAATTCTTCTATTTAATCTATTACTTAAAAGCTTAATCTAGAGATAATAAAGTAATTTATCTAAGTTATATAATAATTAATTATATTTAAGATTATCTATAAAAAGACTATTAAAAGAAATTAGTCTAAAGAAGATTTAAATCTTACCTAAAAATAAGTAAGATTCTCTATCTTTATTCTAAAGGAATATATTAATATTTTACTATATTAGTCTAATAATTTATTAACTCTTAATATTATTTATCTAAGGCCTATAATAAAAAATAATATTTAGTACTATAATACTAAAGCTATTATTTATATATATAATAATTATACTCTTTTATCTAATTATTAGCTTATTATCTTATTAATATAGATAAATAATATAAAAACTACTATTTTTAGCTTTAGATCTATTATTATTTATCTAATTAATAACCTAGATAAAACCTTTTTACTAATTATTAATATAATCTATATACTAGATTTTTATCTTAACCTAATATCTATAGAGAAAGCTACTAATATAGATATTTATCTTAATAAAAAAGAATATTACTTAGAAGAATTAAATAGAACCTTTATATACTAACTTAATAATAGATCTAGGGTCTATCTCTTATAATAAGATAAAAGTCTTCTTAATAGTAATCCTTTTAGCTATATAGCTAATTATATAATCCTTATTATTATTAATCTTATTATTCTATCTTATTCTAAGCCTAATTATATAATCTTTCTTATCTAAACTAATTATATTAATCTACTAATTATTCTCTCTTTTTTCTATAAGCTTAAGTAGCTAAAGGGCTTTATAAACTAATAATATTAATACCTAGATTATATAAATTATAATATCCTATTATATTTAGAAGCTTATTTATCTAATATTACTATAAATATAAATACTATATTTACTAAAGTATACTAAATATAGGCTCTAACTTCTTATACGATATTTTAGCTTCTTATATAATATACTATACCCCTTTCGGATAGTACTAAGAAAAGTACCTTAATACCCTCTAATATTTTTATAATCTATACTAAGCCCTTAATTATATAAATTCCTATATATAAGCGCTCTTCGCGCTTATACTTACTATTACTACCTATCCTTATATAATTACTAAGGCTATCCCTAATAAATTAAAAATATTAAAAATTAATCTAAATAGAATATAATTTAATTTAATTTAATTATAAAGCTAGCGAATAAAATAGACTACTTTACCTTCCTTTTATATATTCTACCCTTATTTCCGATAGGTATTAGGGATAGCCTTAGTAATTATATAAGGGTAGATAAGTAGTAATAGTAAGTATAAGCGTAAAGAGCGCTTATATATAGGAATTTATATAATTAAGGGCTTAGTATAGATTATAAAAATATTAGAGGGTATTAAGGTACTTTTCTTAGTACTATCTAAAAGGGATATAGCGTATTATATAAGAAGCTAAAATATTATATAAGAAGACTTAACCTAAATATATAAGCTTAATAAGATAAAGTACTAGATTAGCTAAATCCTAATAAAATATATTAGATTATTTAAATCTCTTTACTAAGACCTAATATTCTATAATTTATTATTAGATTAAATCTAGTATCTCTTTTATTTAGTTAATCTTATTACTAAATACTAGATTAGGAATAATATTATATTAAAGACCTACTTACTAGATTTAATTTATAATTAGATTATATTTATCTTAACTTAATTTAGTCTAAAGATACTTACTATTTATTATAATAATAATACTATACTTAATAAAAGCTTTTAAGTATATCTAAATTTAGAGAGTATATAATTTAAATTTATACTACTTTACTAACTAGACTAAAATCCTTATATTAAAAGATATAATAGAATAATATTTATTATAATATATTAAATAATAATTAATATTAATCTACTTAATTATTTATAGAATAAAGTTATTAAAGCTATTATCTTTATCTAAAATTATATTCTCTATTATATTATTAGATAAAAATCTTTATTTAAAGCTCTTATAGATTATCTTACCTAATTTAGTATTTATATATCTTATTAGCTAAAGACTAAGCTAGATTTATCTAATCTCTATATCTATAGTTATAAGGCTTATTATTATATTATTAATATTATTTACTTAGCTAAGATAGTACTTTATATTATTATTAGCTATCTTATTAGTTATAAATTATCTAATATCTAGAGAATCTAAATACTCTCTAAATAAAAGATTATTTATATTTATAATATAGAATTTAATAAGATAGAATTCTATATATTAGATAATACTAGTTTAAAACGCTACTTTATTACTAATAATTTCTTATTTATTACCTATCTTAATTATAATAAAATTATTTAAGTAATTAATAAAATTAATATATCTAAGATAACTAATCCTAAGTAATCTAACCTAAAGAGTAAGAATATTATTACTAAGATAAATCTAATTACTTAGTACTATTCTTATAATTATTAGATTAATCCTATTAATTTACTAGATATTTATATAAATATACTTAAATTTATAGATTAAAATAATAACCTAATTCTTAATAATCTACTTATTACTCTTTTACTTAAGCCTAAATTAGATTAATCCTTTTCTAATACTAATAATAATACTTATTTCTCTAATCTTTCTACTTCTAATTACTATTCTTTTATTTATAGTAATATATTTATAGATAATTAGTCTATTATTCTAATTAATAATACTAGTTTTAATCTCTCTAGTTACTATAATCTTTTCTCTATAATCTTTATAATTAGTAAATATATAAGATCTAATTCTTTACTATTTAACTATAATAATAAATACCTATAAATTAGCCTAAATATATTTATCTAAGCTTTTACTATATATTAGATTTATTAACCCTAAAAGCTTATAATCTTATTTATCTTATTACTATCTTCTAATTATAATAAGCTATTTAACTATTTTTTTAATCTAATTTTATATAAATTATATATATAGAATTCTCTAAGCTTTTTTAGATAAAAACGTTTAAATCTATTAGTACTTATTTTATATTAAATATTTATAAAGTCTAATACTCTTATTTTTAAAATTAGGACTATTATTCTTATTATTAGATTATCTTAATATACTAAATATTTAATTATAAATTAGATAAGAATAGCTTTATTACTTAATTTAAAGTATAATTATATATATATAGTAATATATAAATACTTAATTAGTAAAATACTTATATTAGTATTTTAGTTACTAAGATTTTCTAAATCCTTATTATTATTATTATTAAGTTTAACCTTAATATTTATTAGATAGATATAATTAATATTTTCCTTAATAATACTTTATATAAAGAGATTTATTATTAATATTTACTAGATATAGAACTAAAAAGTAAGTATTTATACTTACTAAAAATAATATATAGCTTATATATTATTAATAAATACTAGAAGAATAATATTAAATTAATACTTATATTATTAAGCTTCTATCTCTATCTTAAGGATCCTACTCTTTATATTAATAATTATATAATTATTATAATTTTTATTAATAATTTTCTTATAGTCTATTATTTATCTAAAGCTAAATATATCTTTTAAATAAAAGATTTACTATAAGTATAATTTAAAATAAAGTATAATAATAAGCTTACTTAATTTATTAATATCTAAATTATTAAAGATTAGATAAATTATAAAATATAGCTTAGTTAGATAATTTATATTAAGAAGATTATTATTAAATTCTATATATTTAATTATAAGTCCTTTTATACTCCTCTCTTATTAAACTACTCTATTAATCTTATTAATAGCTTTATTAATTTAAAGATTATTTATTTATATTAATAGAAATATAGATTAATCCTTTTTCTAGTTATTTAGACCTATTCTAATATTATATTTATTAATTAGGCTCTTACTAAATTATTAATAAGATACTCTAATAACTATCTTAAAGTTATTAATTATCTAATTATATATCTCTATAAGATTAAAGACCTAGCTTTTTATTATAATAATTCTAAAGAGATCTTTATTATTTTTATTATTATATTAGATATAAGCTTTATTAATAATCTAGACTAAAAAAGCTTTAAAGGATTTATCTTTTATCTATTTAGTAGATTAATTAAGTAGAAGACTTATAAATAATAAATTATTATTATTTCTATTACTAAAATAAAGCTTCTTACACTTAATTATATAGCTAAGTAACTTTATTAAATAAAATACCTATTCTTCTTTATCTAATTTAATCCTAAATATCCTAAAATTATCTAATATAATAATCTTTAGATTATTAATATTATTAATTAGGAATAATCTATCTTTTAGACTAAAATATATTATATAAATATCTATTAGTTTTAGATATAATAAAAGATTTAATCTAGCTAACTAATAATTAAATAAGTAAAATCTATTAATATATCTATAGATAGCTTAACTAAATCTCTTCTAAGTAAAAAGTATAATATTTTTATCTAATAATTAAGTATAAAGAATAATCTTATAGCTATCTATCTTTTATAATTATCTTATTTTTATCTTATATTTAGCTCTTTATTCTATTTTATCTAAAAAGCTAAGAAGATATATTAGTATATATTTAGTATATATATATCCTTAGATTTATTAGACTAAGAATTATCTATTCCTTCTATATTTCTATATTATTCTATATTTCTACCTAATTCTTAAGGTATTCTTACTTATATTACTCTTTCTTATAAGTATTCTTAAGATTATAGAGTATCTATATTATCTTTCCTCTATTATATAATCTACTATATCTATATAAGTATACTATAGATTATATAATCTTTAATATAATTATTAAAGATTATCCTAATCCTTTATATCTATTAAGATAGTACCTCTCTATTCTATACTAATATTATCTAATATTAATAATTAGATAAGACCCTTAAGATCTATAGGATTTCCTTAATACTCTTATTACTCTATTATATTCTTTTTATCCTATCTTACCTTATACTATTATAAGTATAAATATTATTATCTTTTCTTAGCTAGACTACTAGATTTTAATACTATTATTATTACCTTACTACCCTTCTTCTTCTATTATTCTACTATAGAATATACTATATTTTTTACTTTAGTTTATTCTATATCTATATAGTATACTACTATCTTACTATCTTATATAAGACTCTCTACGCTAAGAAATAATAATATTAAAGTCTAGTAATCTAGCTATAGAAAGATAATAGTATTTATACCTATAATAGTATAAGGCTAAAATTAGGTAAAAGGAAAATAATAGAGTAATAAGGATATTAAGGGAATCCTATAAACCCTAAGAGTCTTATCTAATTATTAATATTAGATAGTATTAGTATAGGATAGAAGAAGTACTATCCTAGTAGATATAAAGGATTAGGATAATCTCTAATAATTATATTAAAGATTATATAACCTATAAATATAAGTATACTTATATAGATATAGTAGATTATATAATAAAGAAAGGATAATATAGATATCCTATAATCTTAAGGGTACTTATAGGAAAGAATAATATAAGTAAGGATACCTTAGGAATTAGGTAGAAATATAGAATAAGATAGAAATATAGAAGGAGTAGATAATCCTTAGCCTAATAGGCCTAAGGGTATATATATACTAATAATAAACCTAATACTTATTATAGCTATAAAGGATTATCTCCTAAATCCTAATAATAAATAAGGATACTTATTCTTATTCTTAAATCTTTATTACTTTATTACTAAAATCCTAGTAACTTTAATCTATTTATTATATATATAAGTTAAAGAGATTAATAAAAAATAAGTCTAATACTAAGAAATATTTATTATCTTAGCTTAATAAGAGAGACCCTAAATTAGGTTTAAATAATACTCTTATTAAGAATATCTAAATAATTATAGCTAGATTCCTATAAACTAACGCCTAGCTAATCTCTATTTATATATATATATATAGTACCTTAAATAATTATAGAGTAAAGCGGAGTATATACTAGTAAAAAGATTACTTCTAGTAGAATTATATAACTTTAATTAGTTAGTAGGAAAAATTAAAATATATAACTAATATTACGTAATATCTATAATATTTTTAAGCTCCTTAAAATTTAGGTATTAATATACCTAGATTAGTTACGTAACTCTATATAGTTAACTATAGTATTTTAAGATCCTTAGAATTTAGGTATTAATATACTAAGGGAGTTAGGATTACCTATACTACCTACTACCTACTACCTACTACCTACTACCTACTACTTACTACCTACTACTTACTACCTACTACCCTTACTATATATACTACTACTATTACTACTACTACTACTACTACTACTACTACTACTACTACTACTACTACTACTACTACTACTACTACTACTACTACTACTACTACTACTACTACTATTACTACTACTACTACTACTACTACTACTACTACTACTACTACTACTACTATTACTACTACTACTATTACTACTACTACTACTACTACTACTACTATACTAATAAACTAATATTTAAATTTCTAAGAAATTACTAAGTAACTATAAGGAAGAGGAGGGTCTAGGAGAGAGATAACTCTCCCTAGCCTATACTACTAGGGAATAGGAGATTTAGGGAGAAAGGAACCTCCTTCTTATTCTAAGGTAGTTATAACTAATAAATTAACTAGATATACTAAATTAGATTAAGCTACTTATAAAGAGAAATAGTAGAGGGATATTTTAAGCTTTCTATATTTTATTATAGCTAATCTATCCTTTAGGAACTATAGAAGCTCTAGTATTTCTCTATCTTTTTAATAATATCCCTTAATCTTTTATTAAAGATATTATATAAACCTTCTTTCTTTATTAAGAATATTAGTAATACTCTTTTTTTCTAATAAATAGCTTTCTTTTAGAAGAGCTCTTTAGAAATACTACTATCTAGTAAAAGACTAATATTACTTATATTATATATCTAGAGATCTTAAGGATAAAAGGCTTTAGAATAATAATCTTTATTACTTTAATTTATTATTTTTAATAACTCTCTTTAATCTTTATTATATATATATTATTTTTTTTATCTAGTCTTAGATCTAGGATCTTATTAATTATATAATATAATTATTTACTCGTATAATATACTAGGCCTAATTAGGATAGTAGCTCCTATACCCGAAAATATATTAGATAACTCTATAAACCCTACTAAGCCTCTTAATTATATAATATACTATATATAAGCGCTTCGCGCGATTACCCTTACTATCGCTATTAACTAAACTTACGTAATTTTAATTATATAGGTACTACCTACTATATTATCCCTAGGAAGCCCTTAGTTAGCTATATAATATTATAGAATCCTTCTTTACTATTACTCTTTACTCTACTAGTTATCTAAATTACTTCTAGATTTCTCCTAGATTTCTCCTAGATTACTTAAATTTATAGTTATAACCCTCTTATTACTCCTAGATAATTAGCTAATTAAGATTAGTATCTATAAAGAGACCTAAGATATCCTTAATAAATATACTACTATATAAAGATATACTATCTTTATTAAGTATTTAAATTATTATATTATTAATCTTTACTATAACTATAGTAAGTATCCTAATAATAGAGCTTATTATATTATTAACTAAATCTTTATCTTTTATTACTATAGCTATTATTTTTTTATTTATCTAAAGAGAGTTCTTAATAAAGACTAGTTATTTACTATAAAGAAAGATTTCTATAATAGTTATATAGTCTTAATATCCTCTATATATCCTCTTTATTATTACTAATAATTAAAGGATCTCTAAAAGAGAGCTATTTAGCTATTTATACTAAAATATATAAATATTAAGATTATTAATATTCTATATAAAGAGGATATATATACTATTAAGCCTATATTAATAGATATTACTAATTTATATTAAGCCTAGATTTATCTTAATAAAAGAGATCTAAGAAATCTCTATTATTATATATAGAAGTAATTTCTTAAAGGCTATTTACTTATAGAGACTCTTTTTATAAATCTTTTAGGTTAAGATATCTTATAAAGAGAGAAAGAAAAAGACTTACGCTAAATTAGCTATATCTTTTATATCTCTTAATCTAGTTTTAAGCTTCTTACTTAATTTCTATATCTCTTTTAGATTAATACTATATATAAAACTAACTATTTCTAGATACTAATAATAAATATTATAGATAAAGAAGCTAATAAAACTACTTTCTATATAGTATATATTTTTATTATAAATAAGAAAAAGACTTTATATTAATAAATAATAGAGATCCTAAAGTATTAATTAAAGAAATATTAAATATCTCTCTTTTTAATTATATTTTCTAATAATACTAAGAGTCTTCTAGCTATTATAATAATTATATTCTTTAATATTATAGCTTTACTATATATATAGTATATCTAGAAGAATATTAAAAAAAGATTAAGGTCTATAATTATTTAGTATTTATTAGTCTATCTTAAGAAAAAGGAGAATATTTAAAATAAAATTAATAAGTACTAAAAATCTATAAAAGAGCTCTTTAATAAAATTATCTTTATACCTATAATAATTAAGATAAAGATTTATTAGAAGAGTTTTAAGAAGAAATATAAATATAAGATATTTTTAGAAGTAATATAATATATTTTTAATTAATGAATAAAAAATAATATAAAATAATACTTCCTTTATTATTATACTAACTAATTTCTCTATTTTAATAAAATATTATTATCTTAGGTAAAGAGTATATATATTTATCTAAAGTAATCTATTAAGTATTCTATAGATAATCTTCTTTTTATTATATAAATAATTTAAACTATAATAATTAATTATTATATTATTACTAAATAGTTAATTATTAAGTAATACTAGAATCTATTTAATAATCTATTAATATTATTATTTTAGATAATTTTAGCTTAGGTAATACTATTAGTATTATAGCTAATTACTAGATAACTCTTAGTATACTAAAAGAAGAAGCTAAAGATAGCTAATTATACTTATTATTATTAATAAGCCCTTAGTTTACTATATATTAATAAAATTATAGAAGTAATTAAAGAAGATCTATCTCTTATAAAGGATTAGTTCTATATATAATAATAGCTATATACTTCTTTTAAAGAGGATAATTACTAGCTATTAGATATAAAGAAGATACTTAAAATTAAAAAATTAAAGATTACTAAACTATCTAGATATCCCTATAAGTAAGTAAATTATACTTAAAAAGACCCTAAAGTAGTAGCTACTAAAATAGCTACTATTACTATAATAGTTATTACTAAGAAATTAGCTATTACTAAAGAAATACTATACTAATTAACCTAATTAGATTATTCTACTAAGTAATTACTTTTAGGGTTTAAGATTATAATAAGCTTATATAAATATAATAAAGAGTAAAAAAGTAAGAGAGTAATAGGGTAAAGAGGGTAAGTAATTTAATCTATATTATAGTATATTAGCTTATTAATTAGGAAATTATATCTAATTTAAAATATCTATAGATTTAAGTAATTTAGGTAGCTAGTAAGGTAGAGAGTAGTAGTAAAGAAGGATTCTATAATATTATATAGCTAACTAAGAGCTTCCTAGGGGTAATATAGTAGATAGTACTTATATAATTAAAATTATATAGATTTAGTTAATAGCGATAGTAAGAGTAATCGTATAAAGCGCTTATAGTATATTATATAATTAAGAGGCTTAGTAGGGTTTATAGAGTTATTTAATATATTTTTTAGGTATAAGAGCTATTATCCTAATTAGGCCTAGTATATTATATAAGTAGATAATTATATTATACGATTAATAATATCCTAGATCTAATTATTATTATTTATTCTCTTTATTAATATTAGGCTTTACTTTTTATAACTTCTAAATCTTCTTTATAATTATCTAGAGAAAAATAGCTAAATTATCTTTTTTTAAAATTATATATTTATTTTCTCTTAAAATAATAGAATCTATTATTATTAAAGATTAAACTCTAAATCTTTTTTCCTTAACTTCTTTAAAGTAAATTAATAACTCTTTATTAATTATTTAGATTTAATTCTCTTAGAATCTAATATTTTTTTTATTATTCTTATAAATAAAAATATTATAATTTATTTAATAATTATAAAAAAAATCTAAAAGCTTAAGAACTATAAAACTAATTAATAAAGAATATTATATATAACTAAATTTTATAAAGAAAATTATCTTTATATTTTAAATATATCTACTTTTATTTATAAATTCTTATTTTAAAATGAAAAAGATTAATTTAATAATCTTAAGATTATTTTTAATAACTCTCTAAACTAATACTTTAATAATAAGTATAAAAATCTAATATTAATTATATAAATAAATAATATTTATTATTAAGACTAATTATAATATAATAATAATTTACTTATTAATAAAAAAATAAAAAAAGGTCTAAATTATATAATTAATTTTTAAATAATAAATAATAATTCTTATTATTTATATTTATTAAAAAAAGACTAATATTAAAACTAAATTAGAGAATCTTTATTATTAATTTAATTAATATTCTAGGAATTTTATATATAAAATAAGTATTCTAAAAGATTATTTTTTATATAAAAAATAAGAAAAAATAAGTTTTAGATTATTTTAAAAAGCTCTTAAAAAGCCTTTAAAAAATATCTCTTTATATAATTATAATTTATCTAAAAATTATAAAAAAATAACTAATCTTATAGTATATTTTAAGAATTATAAGTAAGCTTAAAAAAGAAAGAAATTAAAATAAAATAAAACTAAAAAATAAAAGACTTATAATAATAATAAAGAAAAAAATCTTATTAATAAAAAAAGCTTTATATTTTTTATAGAAAATTCTTTAAAATTAATAAGAATACAAAATTATACCTAAATCTTTTTAGAATAAATAAAAAATATATTATTTATAATATTTATAAAAATAAAAATTATTAAGTACTTAATTATCTTAATAAAAAAATCTAAGAATAGTTTAAAAGCTTAAAAAGTTACTATAATCTAGAATCTTAAAATTATTGTAAATAATTTAGAAAAAGATAATAAGCTAAAGTAATCTTTATTATTTTTATTTAATAACTAAAAATAAGGATTACTTACTAACTTTATATTTTAACTATTATAAAAGAGTCTCTTAAACTATATAAATCTTAATAATAATATTAATTATAATTATATTAGCTTAGAGTTTATAAAATATTATTATTTTTAATAAACTAAGAAAATATTATTAATACTCTAAATAATTAGAAAGTTTCTTATTCTAATTTATAATATTTAGTTTATATTAATTATCTTTATTAATTATTAAAATATTATAAAAATATTTATTTAATCTTATACTATAGTTAATTATAATTTAAAGAATTATTTTATTTATTTAATATTATTATTAATTAATCGTTATTAAGATAAATTAATAAATATATATATCTACTTAAAAATAATAACTATCTCTTAGACTAATTTCCTTATAATAATTTATTAATTATTAGATAAAATAGATTATTAAATATCTTACTTTATATACTTTATTAATTATATATATAGATAATAAATAATAAAGATATAATTATATTTATATAATATAATAATATATCTACTTAGATTATCTTTATTAAGATTTATAATAGATATAGCTATAGAATTTATTATAATAAATATAGACTCTTTAGGCTTAATAAAAGATAGGATAGATTATAGAGCTTCTAGATTAATATATTATTATAGGTCCTATATAATAGCTTAATCTTTAATAATAATATATTATTAGACTTAATAAGTATTATTTTTAAATTAAAAGTATAACTAAGAGACTTTAAGATTAGATAAATTATTATTTATAATATAGATAATTAGTTAATAAGACTAAAGTAAAAGAAAGATAAATAAGCTTAATAAAGACTTAGGCTTATAACTTTTAGTATAAAGAGTCTTATATAAAATAATAAAGTAATAATATATTATATAAATATAGAATATACTAAGATAAGAAATATAATATATTCTATAATAAAATAATAGGAAAGGAAAGATAATAAGATAGTAATAATAATAGTAAAGTCTAGTAATCTAGCTAAGGAAAGATAATAATATTTATACTTATAATAGTATAAGACTAAAATTAGATAAAAAAAATAATAAGATAATAAGAATATTAGAAGAATCCTATAGACCCTAAGGATCTTATCTAATTATTAATATTAGATAATATTAGTATAAGATAGAGAGAGTACTACTTTAGTAAATATAATAGATTAGTTAATCTCTAATAATTATATTAAAGATTATATAACCTATAAATTTAAGTATATTTATAGTAGGTTATATAATAAAAAAAGGATAATATAGATATTCTATAATTTTAAGGGTACTTATAGGAAAGAATAATATAAGTAAGGATACCTTAGGAATTAGGTAAAAATATAGAATAAGATAGAAATATAGAAGGAATAGATAATCCTTAGCCTAATAGGCCTAAGGGTATATATATACTAATAAACTCTTACTTTTTTTCTTATTATTATTATAAAAAGATATTAATCTAATCTAGATTTATTAGTTTATTATTAATAGATCCTTAGTTTATATTAGTATCTAAGGTAGGGGGTATATTAATACCTAAGCGCTACCTATAGTTATAGAATTTTATTACTAGTACTATATAAATATTTATAATACTATATACTAACTACTTTTAGAGGTTATATACCCTACCCTAAAAAGTATATTTAACCTCTATATAAATACTCCTAAGGCCTTATATATATATATCTTTATATATAAGTACTTCTTATAGTTATATCTAAGGTTACTATAACCTTAATTACGTAACTATATAATAGTTAGTAATTTAATAATCTTAATAGCTATAATAAACTATCCTTTATAGTAATACTCCTTATATTCTTATATATCTATATCCTTATATACTATCTATCTATCTCTTTAATAATACCTATTATTTACTATCTACTCTTTCTATTATATTATTTTACTATCTATTCTTTCTTTACTAAGGCTATTATATTATTAACTATCTTTAGGGCTTATTATTATCTCTATCCTATTATTCTTTATACTATTTTTCCTATCTATTAGGCCTTTATAGCTATCTCTAAATTACCTAAATCTATAGAGATTTTAAATTAGCTTCTCTTTCTTAATTAAGATAGCTCTTTTATTATCTACTCTTTTATTATCTTTAATTAACTAGTTAATCCTAGTTCTAATTAGCTAGATAGTCTATATTATCTTTAAGAATTTTATTACTAAATAAGAATATATTATTATTATAAAAAAATCTAATAATTAATTAGCTTACTTATATTATAATTATAGTAAAAAGCCCTAAAGATATAATAATTTATTAATTAGTAAATAATCTTATATTTTCTATTAATATAACTATTATTTCTTTATTTATTTAGTTAGGATTAAAGAGAGATAGACTTTTATTATAAAAGAGAGTACTTATAGTAACTATATAGTCTCTAAATCTATTATATATCTAATATATTATTATTATTAGTTAGTAGAGCTTAAGAATTAAATATTATATCTATTTATACTATATTATATTAATCTAGAAGTTATTATTATATTATACTAAAAGAGAGCTTATAATAAAAAAACTAAATATTAATCTAATATTAATATTATTAATCTATATTATACTTAGATTTATCTTAATAAAAAAGATCTTTATAATCTTTATTATTATATATAAAAGTAGTTTCTTAAGAGCTACTTACTTATTATAGCTCTTTTTATAAATCTATAAGATTAAGAAATCTTTTAGAAGAAGAAAATTAGGATTTTATAATAGATTTAATATATTTTTTATATATCTTATTTTAGTCTTAATTTTCTTACTTAATATTCTTTTTTATTATAGATTAATACTATATATAAGATTAATTATTTTAAGATACTTATACTTAATATTATTAATAAGATTACTAATAATAAAATCTTTTATATAATATATATTTTTATATTAAATAAGAAGAAGGATTTATATTAATAGATATTAAAAATCTTATATAATATTCTATATTTCTAGTAAATATTATTTTTTATTATTATATTCTTTAATAATACTAAAAGTTTATTAATTATACTAAATACTATTATATTTAATATAAAAGCTTTATTATATATATAATATATCTAGAAGAATATTAAGAAGAGACTAAGACTAATAATTATTTAGTATCTCTTAATTTATCTTAAGAGAGAGAGAGAGAGTAATATCTAAAATAAAATTAATATATACTAAAAATCTACTATAGAGCTCTTTAATTAAGTTATCTTAATATTTATAATATATAATATAAAGACTTTATAAAAGAGCTTTAAGAAAGAATTTAAATATAAGATTTTTATAAAAATAGTTTAATATATTATAAATTAATAAATAAAAGATAGTATAAAATAATAATTCTTTTATTATTATATTAACTAAAAGCTTTATTTTAAAGAAATATCTTTCTTATTAATAATAAGTATTTATACTTATATTAAAAGATTTATTAAGATCTTAATTAGTTATTTATTAAGTATTATATATATAATTTAAACTATAATAATTATTTACTATATTATAATTAACTAATTAATTATAAAAGATTACTAAAAGCTTCTAGATAATCTTTTTATATTATTATTTTAGTTAATATTTAGGTAGATAGTCTTATAAGTCTTATAGTATATTACTAAGTAATTAATTATATATTAAAAAAATAAGCTAAAGATAATAAATTATACTTATTATTAATAATAAGTACTTAGATTATTATATATTTATAAGATTTTAGTAATAGTTAAAGATAATTAATCTTTTATAAGGGATTAATTCTATTAATAGTAATAACTACTTATATTTATTAAAGATAATTACTAGCTACTTTATCTAAAAAATATACTTCTAATTAATAACCCTAAAAATACTATAATAGCTAAATACTCTTATAGATAAGCTAATTATACTTAAAAGGACCCTAAGATAGTAGCTATAAAGAAGATTACTAATATTATTATCTAGTAGATAACTATAATTTACTTATTAATCTAATTATCCTAATCTATAAAGTAGGATCCCTTTAAAATTAAAAATTATAAGAAAGTATACTAATTATATTAGCTATAAAATAAAAAAGAGTATTATAAAGAAGAGTACTATAAAGAAGGCTACTATAAAAAAGGATACTATAAAAAAATACTATAAAAAGCTAGTAAAATTAATCTATATATAGTATATTAGCTTCCTAATTAGGAAATAATTCTTATTTTAAAATCTTATAGATTTAAGTAATTTAGATAGGGGAAAGGATAGTAGAAAAGGATAAATAATAGATAGAGGAATTTAAGGTTATATAGAAAGAGTTTAGTATATAAGAGATATTACTATAAAGGATAGTTTATTATAGCTACTAAGATTATCTAATTACTAACTATTATATAGTTATATACTTAAGATTAAAGTAACCTTAGGTATAACTATAAGAAGTACTTATATATAGAGAGATATATATATAAGGCCTTAGTAGTATTTATATAGGGATTAAATATACCTTTTTAGGATAGAGTAAGGAGGTTCCTAAAAGGATTAGTATATAGTATTATAAATATTCTTATAATACTATTAATAAAATCTTAATTATATTTCTAGATAAAGCTAAAATATCGCTCTTAAGAGTATTTTTAGCCTAATAAAATAAGACCTACTCTATTTTCTATTAATAGTTATAAGCCTAACTACTACTCTTAGCTTACCTACCTTATAGTTAAGTTTACTAGTTTAAATCCAGACTATAGTATCCCTTTTTAACGCTACTAACTATAGTATTCCTTCTCTATTACTATCCTAAAGTAGGAGTAACTAAGTAAGATCCTAGCTAGAATAGGGACTACTATCTCTACTTTTATAAAGATAGTAATCCTAGGTCTAACTATAATTTCTTTCTAACTATAATTTTTCCTCCTATTTCCTACTAGTTTCCCCTATTACTATCTACTATTATAGAATATTATTATTATAATAGTATTAATTATTAAATTAATAAAAAATTATCTATAAATATAATATATAAGTCTTTATATAAGCTAGTTATAAAGTACTAAATTAATTATTATAGCTAATATATATTACTATATCTATATATTATAATATATTTTATTATAATAATAATAGTACTTATAAGAATTAGCTTCTTATAAGGCTTACTAATTTTTTTATAATACTTAATTTATAGTATAGATAAAATTAATACTTAAATTAAGGTTAGATATAATAATTCTCCTCTATTTCCTACTTAATTATTAAGTTATTATTATTAGCCTAAGATATATAATATTATTTATCTTTACCTTAAATAAGACTCTTAATAGCCTCTTATATAAAGACTTTAACTAGAAATATATTTTCTTTTCTTAATTTAGAAAGAGAGTCTTATAAAGTAATATTAAGCCTTCTTTAAGAGTATATTTATTATTAATTCTTTTACTTATTTTATTTATAAATCTTTATAAGAGTATCTTTAGTATATAGTAAAATTATCTTAGAGATCTATATTCTTAATTTAGATATTTACTTAGTTATCTATATAATATATAAAAGGTATTAATTACTAAGTCTTATAGAATATTCTTATCTAATTTATAAAGAATCTAGTATTAAAACTAATTAAGTTATTATATTAATTTTATAATAATAAGAGAGATATTCTTAAGAGTTTTAATAAGATACTTAGTCTTTTTAATATTCTTCTTAATATTTTATAAGCTTACTAGATTATTAATATTATTAAAGGAAAAAGTAAGAGAGAATATATAAATAAGTCTATATATATTATCTCTAAGTAGATTAAAGCTCTATATCTCTAGATAAATCTCTTATTTTATCTTTAATATTAGTCTAATAATAATATTTAGATAGAAAGAGAATATTCTATACTCTCTAAAAGCCTTTTAAATAAACTATAAAATAAAGATTTATTTATAGATTAAACTAATTTAATCTAGAAATATATACTTTTTAGTATTATTCCTATTTTATTAAGCTATTTTATAATTCTAGCTATAAAAGAATTACTTATAAACTAGGAAAGACTTATTATTAAAAGATTATATTAGATATAAAGTATATATAAGTAAATAAAATAGGATAGTCTTTAATTATATATAATATTTAATAAGTTTAGTAATTAAGTAAATAATATACTTATTAAATAATAATAAGTATAATTTATTTAATAAAAAAAATAACTCTATTAATACTTTATACTTTAATATATCCTAAATTATTAAATTAGTTATTTAAACTTACTCTTTTTAGCCTAATTTTATATATATAAGTTAAAATACTAGATATTTTTAAATACTAATAAGAATATTATAAAGCTATTTAGTATAATAGATATATATTAATCTTTTAGATACTTCTTAGAGAATTATCTTTTAAATATAATATTATCTTAAAAAATAAAGAATAATAATAAAATCTAGCTATTAGCTAAAATATATTTAGTTACTAAAACTAATTTAAAAATATTAAGAATAAAGATCCTTAATTATATATATCTAATTATATATATAGTCTAGTTACTAGCTAAGAATAAAATTAGTTTTATTAAATTTATAGATATTATAATACTTAATCTTTTTAATCTCTTTACTTAAGCTATTATATTAACCCTAAAGCTCTAATATAATAATAGCTATATAAGAGGCCTCTATTTTCTTTTTAACCCTTAGTTATATCTCCTTAAGAGCTAATTAATAAAATAATAAACCTAATTCTTACTTATAAAATAAAGGCTATAATAAGTCTTAGGAGAGATAAGAAGAAGCTTTAAGAATATTAATATAGTAAGTATATTACTTAAATTTAGAGCTACTAAGAGAGTAAGATTATTATATTTTTATTTATAAAAAAGTAGTAAATTTATATACTCTTTAATCTTAGGACTATTTAAAAAAATTATTTAGTCTTACTAAGTAGTTGATTAACTACTTAATTATATTCTCTTAAGAAGTAGAAAAGATAGTTAAGTAGTTCTTATTACTAATTTTAGAGGAAGTATCCTTCTATTAATTATAAAGCTAATAATTAGGAATATAGAATTAATATATAATTATAGAGATATTAGGCTTTTTTTTATATTTTATAAATTCTATAGCCTTACTAATATATAATTTAATATCTTTATAAGATTTAGCTATAGTAATAGATAATAGTAAGAGAAAATAGTAGGAAATAGGAGGAAAAATTATAGTTAGAAAGAAATTATAGTTAGACCTAGGATTACTATCTCTACGAAAGTAGAGATAGTAGTCCCTATTATAGCTAGTTTAGGACCCTATATAACTACCTAAAAGATAATCTTCCTATTATATATAAAATCCTAAGAGGGTATATTAGCGTCTAAGATAGAGGATATATTAATACCTAAGCGCTACCTATAGTTATATTTCTAGATAAAGCTAAAATATCGCTCTTAAGAGTATTTTTAGCCTAATAGAATAAGACCTACTCTATTTTCTATTAATAGTTTATCTAAGGATATTTATTATTATAAAAGTATTAATTATTAAATATATTATTATTAGAGTATTACTTCTTAAGATTATAATAAATATTAATATTATTAGTTTAATTTATATTTTAGCTATTTTAGATTTAAATTATAGCTAAAACTATATTATTTTAGTTTAGAGAAAGATTATTTTAGTATAATATCTTAAATTCCTTTTTAAAAGATTATACTAACTTAGTAAAATATCTTAAAATAAGCTACTTTTTATTAAAATCTATATAATATCTAATAAAGTAAAGATAATTATAGAATATTTATAAGTCTTAGCTATTTTTTTTATTAAATTATATAATATTTTTTAATGATATTAGCTTTAGTAAAATAGCTATCTTTAATAAATTCAAGGATCTAATTTTTAAAAATTTTTTAAATAAAGAAAATTATAGAATAATTAATTTTTTTATAATTAGTCTATTAAGCTTAATAATAAGATTTAATATAAAAAAATCTTATAATAATCTTATTCTTATTAATAATATATTACTAAGAGCTTATTTTAAAAAGATAGTTAAGCTTATTAAGTTACTAAATATATTACTCTAAGTTTATTTAATTCTAGATATAGTTAATAAAAAATAGAATTTAGTATAATCTCTAAATTTTTAGAGTAAATAAATTAATTATATATTATTTATATTTTAATATTAATCTAGTTAAAGATAGTCTTCTCTCTCTCTAAAATAATAATATATTCGAGAAGTAAATTTAAAGTAGATTATTATAACTAAATTAAAAAGTCTAGTTTAGTAATCTTATTTCTTAATAAAGAAATAATTATTTTAGATAAAGATATATTTATAGTAACTTTAGCTATATAAAAGATTAGTTACTTTAGATTATTATTATAATTTATTAATATACTAAGATTACTCTATAGTTATAAGATTAGTAAATTATTAATAAATATAAAAAGTAGATATCTTTCTTTTTTAGATAATTAAAGAGAAGATTTAGAATTATAAAAAGCTATATTATAAGATAGTACTTTTAACTAGATAAGAAAGGGAAGATATAAAAGAGTATAATAATATTAGAATAAGACTAAATCTTAAAGATCTCTAAGTATATAATCCTTAATAAATATATATAGGAGTAATTTACTAAGTATTTAGAACTATTTTAGCCTAATAATAATCTTATTATAGAAGAATAAGGTAATAGCCCTATTAGGATACTAGGTTTCTAAGATAACTAAAGTATATCCTCTAATATTCTTAGTCTAAAATTACTTAAGGAACTTTAATATATTAATAGTATTTATTATAATTCTTATTATAATATATATATATATATATATATTATAAATTAAATCAAGATAGTAATAAGTAAGAGTGTTATATTAAAAAAGCTATTTATTTCTAAATTTATTATATTTCTATATTTTATTCTATTAATATTCATACTAACTATCTATTTTATAGCTTAGTTCCTTACTATAATATTTATTTATTTTTACAATTTCCTTTACTAATATAAATAAGACTAGTCTTATCTAGAAATACTATAAGAATAAATTTTTTGTAAATTTTATTAAGAATATTAAAATATTATAAAATAAATTCTATTATTATAGTACTTAAATTAAAGAACTAAAGTAGAATTATTATCTATACTGTATTTATTTTAGACTAAATTAGAATAAGGAGATTAAAATTATACCTAAAAAGGTCTTCTTAGTTATAAATTTAATTAGTGACTATATAAGATCAATTAATTAATTAATTAATTAATAAAGAGACTATAATTAATTATATTAGTAATACTATTCTCTACTATATCAGAAAGGAGTATAGTCTATCGTACGAAAGTATAAGTTATTGTGTTATTAGCCTTAGCCCTAAAATATAGTCTAGCGAGAAATCGACTACGACATATTAATATAAACGTTCCCTTAATGCCGTCTTCGATGTGGCCCTTAGTGCACTCGATAATAAAACCATAATATATAATACTACTAGAGTGTTTTGTCTTTCTCGACCCTAATAGGATCCTAGAAGATATGATCTTTAGTTAGTATGAAGATCCATATCTAAAGTTTCTTGGGTGTGCTAGTAGTATCGGGTAAGTGAAGTGAAATAATTTATGTACTTAGCTATGAAGATCTTTTAATAGTAAGACCCCATCCTTTCTAGTTCTGTCTTGCTAATCGCTATATTTATATATAGATCTCTAGAGCTTGAGAGACACCTAATTCTCGCTATCTAGTGGAAATCCAAACTACAGAGTCGATTATAGCTACTAATATAATAGATATACTACTCGGAACGTTACCCGCTTTAGTCGTGTATTAATAGCTATATATAATCTCCTTTATAAACTTGATCGCAATAAGAATCAAATACAACTTCGGTTTACCTAAGCTTTTAAAGTCGTGCGAGATACTATTCTAGAACAGTTACCTTACCGCGCTCCTATAAACTATCTCTAGCCCGTCTACGAAAGAGATATATCGAAGTCAGAACTTTGTTCTATTATTTTTCTAGTTCGGGGAAAGAGAAACTTAAACCTATACTTAAGTCTACGGAGCTTCTTTCTAACGCTAGCAATTATCTCTAGGAGCGAAACATTACTACCGGCTCCTTTATAATACTCCGAACTGCTGAAGAGATATACGAAACGATTCTCTCCGATGAGGATCTGTATCCCACATTTACTAGTCTACTAGTATTTATCGCCTTATTTAAGCTTAATACCGGCCTAGACAGTCGATAGAGATATCTAAATAATATAAGGCGGATTCTTGATCGTCGACACCGCTATATTAACACCCTTAACTAAGTGACGATGGAAGATAGGCTTCTGCTCGGAAGCGCCTATAACAATCATACCTAGGCATATATAACCTGTGATGATTTTGAGATAGCTTATTAGTTAAGTCTTTTAAAGTTAAGAAATAATATACAGATAAGAAGGCAGTTTTCCCGTTTGCAGAGTGCTATAAAAACTTAGCATATATCCTTCTGTATCAAGGAGACCCTCAAAAGGCGATCCAATATATGAACAAGGCAAGACGGACGATGGAGAATCGGACAGGCCCAAAGAAAATCATGCTTTTCTCATTCATTCTTGCCAATATGCTTTTTTGTGTTAGCAAAACAAGCGAGGCACTACGTGAACATCTCATAACTTTATAGGACAGAGAGGTCTTAGGGCCCAAAAATCTATACACCCTCGACAGTCAGCATACCGTTACTGTACTCTACCATAAGCTTGGCTAATTGGAACCTACTGCGTAAGTCATAAAACTGTCTTTCATGAAGACTCAATATATCCTCCCCCCCTTTCCTTTTTTTTTTTTTGAATTACCGTGCAGTCCTTCCCTTGAAGTTTAGGCTAATATGAAAATCTATAAATTGGTTTAGATATCATCTCGAGATTTGTCTCTTAGAACGCGACGCTTGGTATCCGATGAATGTGGCCCGGAGTTTATACCGTCTGTCCTTGGTCCGCAAAGACTAGGGCCATCTCGACCAAGCAGAAGAGTGTAGAGACGAAGCTTTTAACATCCAAGACTCTCTCAAGGTTGTGAAAGGGTGTAAAAATGTATTTCCGTCTGACATAACAGAAGACGAGCCATTACCTTGTTCCTCTCGCTTCGGGTCGGATGTTTGGAAAGATGAACGTTATCGCGAAAGCAATTAGCAAACTTCCGTAATGAGTAAGGCTGGCGGATTGGGCTACTCTATTGCAGTTTGTTGACTATGGGCTTACTCAATACATTTAAAATCTATTGACGGTGCCTAATTCTTCATTCGGTGAAGATAGAGAATGAAGTCTGAGACAATCGAGGGGCCAATAAGTAAAGTAAGGAGCGAGGAACTAAAGCAGAAAACTAGGAAATTTGAGCCTCGGAGGAGGCGTATTGTTGCATTTGACATTCAACTAACATAGACGTCTAAGGCCATTTAATCCCTCTCTCTTGTACTTCGATCAATCCGTTCTGAGAAGACCGCATTAAGTAATACTCCACGATACTTCTTTACTATAGCTTTCTAGGACAGAAGCCTTAATTCTGCCTAAGAGGTCTCTGTAAGGACTCTCACAAGAAGATAATGGTCTGAACTAAATAGCAATATGATATCTTGGCTGCTACGATGAGAAGGGTGGGTAATGCTAGCTCTTTATCCCTAAAGCTCTACATTCCTAAGATACCTCACCCATAAGATCCTCATCTATCTCGAGTCCAGCATCCTCGCCTGTGCCGGGATTGACATCGCCCACATTTGTCCAGGCCTGGCCTCTCTGCATACCATCCACAAATTCGTCGCTTAGCTCCATATGATGACTGATTTCGTCAATACGACCCATCAGAGTCCCAAGAGACTGAGTTTCCCATGCAAGACAAGTTTGTGCCTTACTCTCATTTGAGAGCCCGGGCAAAGAGTGGGCGCCTGAAAATCGCAGCATAGTTGAACTGCCCCGGCTTGAATGTTGCACTAGAGTGGCCTTCACAGCACCTGACATGATAAAGGAAGCTATGACTGACTCGGTGGCTTCGTCACTCATCCGCATAGGTGATGCCTGATCCGCAAGCTCCTTGACTGTCAAGGCAGCAAACGTCTGCTTGATACCCATGACAGTATGCTTGGAGTAGGCACTAAGAACTTGAGAGACAAGGCCCATGTTGTTGTCCTAAGAGAATGTACATTAGTGAAAGTCGAGCGGAGCGGCCTCCGGATCCATGGTCGACTTACGGTGCACCAAATCTCCCGAGCTGCGTCGACCTCCGCCTCCAGATGTTTCAAGTCACCTCTTTGAAAACTGTGGGCCAGATTGACATAAGGCTTAGCCAGCGAGTGATAAAGCTTGACCACGTGTGGAGAAATCAGATTCGAAGGCGAAGATAACTAGCAACGGAATGTCTTAGCATCAGAAAGGACTAGCCAGAGAGATAAGTAACTCACCTTGCCCTTCTCTAACAAGCTCACCAAGATCCACTTCTTGTAAGCCTCTACCATGATCATGCTGATGGGGCCCACCGTTGGCATCGAGATCACAATCCCGAGGAAGTGAGCTGCCTTGCACCACTGCTTCAGTGCCATATAGACCATTCCACCATAAAGGAAATATTGTAGATAATCCTTGTACGTCAACTTGGACGAAAGCCCGGAGGCCTCCGTGATAAAAGACAAGCTTGAGTCATGCGCCGCACACGGCAACACGGAAGATTTGGACGTGGGGTGGGAAACCGAGGTCGGGAATTGGCAGACGTATTTGTCCAATACAGGCAACGCATAGGTATATGCCCTTGCACGCAAGCAGAGACGGACAAGAAGTAGGTGGGTCGAAGTGAAGACAGCACATGAAGGATCCAGCCGCAACATGGCATCCCTGACCAGTCGCACGGCTAGGATGGGCTGAAAAGGGTTAGATTCTTAAGAACCATAGAACAGAGTTGGAAAAGGGAATGATCATGCCTTGGAGACCACCTGTGCAGCCTGTTCAACAAGTTCAATCAGCTGGCGCCACTCCTGGCCCGCGTATCTCACTTGGACCGGATCGAAAGCCCTCAGGTAGGATACGACCCTCGACCAGAGATTCCCGGGAGGAAGCAAGGCTGCTGGCACTTTTTCACGAGATTCCTCTTGGGAGGCTTGTATTTGAGCGCGAAGAAGAAATAAGTAGACGAGAGAGTCCGCAACTGGGTCGAAATGCTGGTAAAGGGAGACTGATTAGAAGCTTCTCACCAAGATCGATGTTTGAAGGGAGAGATCACTGCTCACGTCAAGGAGAGAGTCGTTGCTAGCAAAGGTACCAAGAGACTTGGTAGATATGACATGTCTTAGAGATGCCACATTCTCACGCATCTGGCGGTCATAGCTCTGGTCGGACAAATACGCGGCTTCGCGCAGGTGGGCGGACTGGGTCATAAGCCCCTCGATGACCTCCATCTTGAAAAGCCGAAACTCTCAATCAGAAGGCTAGTCGGAGGAGTAAACAGGAGTAGAGCGGCTGGGGATGAATGACGGTTGAGTGTGTGGGAGAGGCTTGAGTGGTGGATAGAAATGGAAACGAAGCTAGAAGACAGATGCGAATAGCTGTGAAATAAGGCCTCTTGAAGGTCCGATGGACCATGTAGGCCTAGGATCTCGCACACAGGTGGCTCAGGAACACGGGGAGGATGGCTGTGGTAGTAGTAGTTGGTGGTTGAGTGGACAGCCAATAATGAACAGTGAGGCAGTTAGGTAGTAGTTGGAGAGTTGGAGAGATGGAGAGCTCCGCAGAACAGAAGCGGTCGGGGAAGCCGATAAGGCGATAAGCCGATAAGCCGATAGCGGAGTTCTTCCCCCCCCCCCCCCCCCACTAATCATTATTATTACCCTCCGTCTCCGTATTGTACTCCGAAAAAAAAAAAGGCTCCCCGCCTATTTTGACTCACCTTCGCTCATTAACCTGTCCCAGCCCCACCATACTGTGATTTCTTTCTCTTTACTTGTCGCCCCTCCCCAAATACTCCAATTTCCCATCTCGACTCCTGGGAAAGGACCGATTCTGGCTCAAACCTTGTTTTTCTGGTCTGAGATCGAAAGGAAGCAATGTCGTTAACGGATTCAGCTGCCGTGGATGTCGCTCGCAGCGCATCGCTTGCCTCTCGTCACCTAGCCACGCTGTCAAACAGTGCCCGAAATGATGCCTTGACCGCGCTTCACCAAGCTTTGGATAGGAACCGAAATGCTATCCTGGCGGCTAATGCCCGAGACGTGGAGGCGGCTACGAGGGCTGCCAACAGCGGCAGCCTGAATCACAGTGTGCTGAAGCGACTCGACCTTTCACGACCCGGCAAATATGATGACATGTTACAAGGAATTCTGAACGTTCGGGACTTGGAGGATCCTGGTGTGACCCGCCCATTGACTCTCTCCCATTGTACAATTGTAGTGTGAAGTGATACAAAGATAGGCTAACTCCATGATGGAAACGACAGTTGGCAAAGTCACCCTCCGGACTTTGTTGGACGAGGGGTTGACTCTGGAGCGGGTGAGCTGCCCTATTGGTGTTCTGTTGATTATCTTCGAGGCTCGTCCGGAGGTAATCGCAAATATTGCCGCCCTGGCCATCAAGTCAGGCAACGCCGCTATCTTGAAAGGTGGGCGGAAATCCAGATTGTCTTGAAATGGACTGCCCCGGAACTAATATCCATACGTCGATAGGTGGAAAGGAATCCATGGAATCCTTTGTAGCTATCGCGAATGTCGTCTCGGAAGCCATTGCGGGCTCTCAAGTGCCCGTAGCGTCGGTTCAACTCGTCAAGACCCGTGATGCTGTTTCCTCCCTTCTCGCCCAGGACTCCTTCATTGACCTTGTCATCCCCCGAGGATCCAACGAGTTGGTTCGCTATGTGAAGGAAAATACCAAGATCCCAGTCCTTGGCCACGCCGATGGTCTCTGTTCAGCATACATACACTCGGACGCGAAGATCGACACGGCTGTGAAAGTCATCGTGGACTCCAAGACGGACTACCCGGCTGCCTGCAATGCGCTCGAGACTCTTCTTGTCAACGAGGAGGTCCTCGAGTCTGTTTTCCCAGCAGTGGCAAAGGCCCTCCTGAACAAGGGTGTTTCTCTTCGCTGTGATCCAGCCTCCCAGGCGGTCCTTTCGAAGACGCTAACGGCTGATCAATTTGCTCAAGTTCAATCGGCCACCGAGGCCGACTACGACACTGAATTCCTCGATTTGGTGCTCGCCGTCAAGACCATCTCTGCAACCGGTTCTCCCGCATCAGCCGTGGAGGCTGCTGTTGCGCACATCAACACACATTCGTCCAAACACACCGATATCATCTTGACCGAGTCACGCGAGCTGGCAACCTTGTTCATGAACAGCATTGACAGCGCGGGAGTCTTTTGGAACGCATCGTCCAGGTTTGCGGATGGAATGAGATTTGGCTTTGGCACTGAAGTCGGCATCAGCACCAACAAAATCCACTCCCGGGGCCCCGTTGGTCTGGAAGGTCTGACCATCTATAAATACCTGATTCGGGGCAACGGTCATGGTGCGGGCGATTACCATGATGGAGCAGGAGGTCGGAAATATCTTCATAAAAACCTGCCCATCAGCGAATAAGGGTGTTGTGTGTACATAATTAGATATACCTGAAAACTTCCCTTACAGAGAAGAAAAAAAAAAGAATTCAAACGTATTTTTTTTGTTGAAACATTTCGCAATCGTAAGAAAAGGTTGAGGACTAAGCCGGATGCATTTTTCTTTTGCCCTCTTCCATCCACAAACTCTGATCCCTCTTTCCAACCAGAGACATTTCGCCACTTTAGGTACATCGAATAGAGGTCTCCAGCTAGACTCGGCGAGATAAACACCCGAGTATTCAGTGCGACCAGGAATATGCGTCCTTGCACCGATGGGTTCATGTCCGTCCCAAAATCCACACAAAGTCCTTTTAGACCTTGAAACCCTTGGAGCGTCTGCGACCACGGGCACGCTCGAACTTGCGGCCCTTGCTGGCAACGTAGGGCTTCTGTTAAATTCATAAGTAGGTTAGCAGCTGGAGGCAAAAGAGAAGCATCCGAATAAGATTCGAAGATTGAAGAAAAGCGGACCTTGTGAGAGTGAGGACCGAAGCCGAAGTGCTTCACGGCCTCACGGGCGTTCTTGGGGCCACGGAGGAGCAGGGTGTTGGCACCGGTAGGGGCACGCAGAGCAAGCTGATCCAGGGTGAGGGTCTCACCACCGGCCTTCTCGATACGGGCACGGGCAGTGGCGGTGAAGCGCAGAGCAGCGACGGAAAGCTTGGGGATGTTCAGGAGGCGGTTGTCATCGGTGATGGTGCCGATAACGACGACGGTCTTGCCCTTCTGCGACTCGTTGATGTTCGAGGCGATGCGCGAAAGCGAAACCGGGGGGCGGTTGATGCGCGACATGAAGAGGCGGCGGAGAACGGCCTTGTTGAAGTTGGACTCCGTGCGGCCTGTCAGAGAGATCCCAGATCAGTTTTCGGTCCCGGCTCATGTTCGAGGGAAAAAAAAAATTCGTCATTTCGCTTCTTGTCTGCTGCGACGCACGAGAATCGGATTCTGAATGGGAAAAAGGAAGGGAGTCATACGAGCCAGGAAGCGGTACAGCTTCACCAGCACCTGCAAGTAAACGTTCTCGCTCTTGGGCGCCTTGCGGTGGCTGCTGCGCACATGGTGACGGTCCAGGTCGATACCTAGGAGATTTCGGACATTGGTCAGTCTCAGGAGAACATCGAAAGGGGGGGAGAAAAGGCAGATATCTCTCGGAAGAGTAGAATGATCATGAAGATGAGGCTGGAGTAGTTGAACATACCCATGGCTGCTGATATGAATTGAACACCTGGGAGTTAGCTTGCTGTCGCACCCGTATGGAAAGTGCAGGAGGTTTTTGGTCTTCAACTTTCGGCTGCGCGGGTGTGTGTGGGTTGAGCCCTACGCTAGTCCTGATCGGGCGATAAAACGAGTCACCTGATGGGGAACCCGTGAATGGATCCGGATGGGATGGACTTATGTAATCAAGCGCGGCTTTCCAACCAATGGTGGGGGTCTCGGGCATTGCCACCAGACTTTTGTTGGACATGAAGATCAGCACTTCTAACTCCAGCCATATAATTACTCTACCTGGCTATTTATGATGATTCAATCCTGATGAAAGAAGGTCCTTCGAAGGGAGGGCACCACTCACTGGATAGACTGATAACTGCCGATCTATGGCTTCCCACCTCTACAGATAGAGTGGAGCCCACCTGAATTAGATTAGTGCTTCGACTATGGTTCTAGAGCCCAAGTACGGAATACGTAGTCGGACTTAAGTCATTTTAGCATATTGCCTAATGAGCTACCACATTGCATACTACGTATATATTTTTTGGTCCACACTTGTAGGCATATAACCACTCATCGGTATTGGCGATATACATCAGTATAAATTTGGCAGGGCTTGCCCTGCCTAGACTATCAAGGTGATGAAAATCAAACCCTCGGCCGAAGCGGCAAAGAAGGAGAGAGAAGAAAACAAAATAAGTAAATAATAAAAAACTCCAAACGACTGCTGTCTATTGGTCTGATATGCACTCATGCTTCACAAGATCTAATTCGCTGTTCTCGCCAGAACTACACACTTATAAGGATTGATATGAGGGTTAATAACATTCGAGAAAAGAACAGTCTAGGTATATTGTGACTAATCTCTATCGTTCAAGCTGACGAGGAAGTCTCTCGTCAACTCGAAACTGAGCCAGCTACTGGCCATGCTGGGTGCAACTTTGAGTAAATTGGGTCCGATGCCCTTGAACAGTCCACGTGGTCCTTCTTCGGCCACGATGACCCGCACCGCATCCCAGATTGATTTGTATTGATAGCCCATGCCGGACATGGTATTGATTTGGAAGCGCCGCCGTAGCACGTCACTAGAGTTTCGGTTAGAGTCCAAGTCGGCCTCGCGAATTCGGAGTTTTCTACAGGAGAGGAAAGCCTTACAAAGGATATGTGCAGGTTTGCGCCACGGCCCCAGAAATGGCGCCGGCGAGCAGCTTTCGCCAGGGGTTAGGGTTCTTGTCTCCCTCTGGAGTTAGGTATTTGCGGACCGATTCATAGGTCATGAAATTGAGCCCGACCTAGACATACATCAGTGACCAAACGTGAGACACCAGGTCGGATAGCGGCAACTTACGTAGGGGGCAACTCCAGCGACCGTAGGAACAATTCCACGGTAGAGGGCAATCATGCCGCCCTCGTTTTTGTAAATCGTCACCATGGTCGTGAACATTCCAGGAAGCTTTTGGGATGGATCTCGGGATCCTAGACCCGCAAAAGATGCTGACTGGATGGAGAGTCGGGTTCGGACGATATCCAGAGGGTAGGTTACCGTGACTGAGGTGATGCCTGCGATACCTCCGCAGATAAGGCGGCGTGTTGGGGTCATCTCACCCTCTGGAGTCTCAGCGAACTAAGGTCGACCATGTTAGCCCTGCAGTCCCTCAATCTCCTCGAGCTTCCCAAGGGGCTACCGCATAGAAAGGCTCCACAGGGGGGGGACTACGTCCGCGGGGCCGAGTAGTTGAACTTACTTTCTTGTAGAAATTGTAACTTCCAAATTGCACCGCCGAGTAGGGAATAATGCGGATACAATTGGTTCCGTTGCCTCGCATAAAGCCTCGCCAGCCTTCCTCTCGTTTCATCTTCTTCAGAGCTTGCCATATCGATAGCTTGTATTCCTCCCGGCCAACACTTTGGATCTGGAGTAGGATTTTCAGCCGCTCCAGAGGGGATACAATCGTCCTTGAAACGGCACCGGCAACGCCTCCGGCCATAAATGCAGCCACAACCGGGTCGGCTAGCCTGTTTTGTGTCCGACGTAGCACGGAGGGCGGTCCAGAGGTCGAATCCTAGTGAGAGATGAGTGAGCAGGCGGACGATGGGAAGTGGCTACTGGAGAGCCATTTGGCGTTTGAACTCACCTTGACTGGACCAGCTGATGAAGACAATTGTAAGCCTTGCATGGTGGACCTTGTTGTTGCATCCGACTCGTTCTTCTGCGTTGCGTCCTGGCGATTGAGGCTCATCTTGGCCACATACGTCTGATGTTTTTTCGGTCTGTCCAGGTGACGAAGAGGGAAGCTAGCAGCGCAAAGTGAAGCTCCTTCCTATGCGCTTTGGGTTCCTTATCTTTAGACCAAATGCGACAGACGGCGACGGAGGAACAGGTGGCCAGACAGGTGGTATGGATGACCTCAGAAAAGGAAGAGTAATGGATAGGGGATTGGGGTAAGAGGTGTCGTGCTGGCCATGGAAGGAAGTCCAATGTCGTCACTCGCTCCCAGTTCTAAAGGTCCATCATTGGAAGTCAAACCCCCGGGATTCGTTTGGTGCTGATCCCTCGGAACTCAGGAGGGGGAAGGATGATATGGACAATGAGTTGCTGAATGGAGAGTCGTGTCGAGAGGGAGGAAGGAGCGGAGATTAAGGCAAACAGTCAGCTCGGAGAAGAATGAGTTGCTTGCTTGGTGGCTGCGAGGGAGGAACGAGTTGGCAGCAGCAATGAAGTGAAATGGGTGGATTGAGTGGAGGCGATGTCGATGGAGGAGCCGGAGGAGGTCTTGAGGTCTTACATCCCGACTACCGACAAGCTAACGGTACCTCCCGAGGCCAGCTGGTACGGTAACTATGGGGTACAGTACTCCGTACCGAGCCTTTGATTACATATTACATACTGTAGGGAACCACACCACGTACTACTGATGTGTATTATTACTGTCTATGTATATTTGTATTGATCTACATTGTAGGCAAGCGTAGTAGCCCTGTTAAAGCACTTAACAGAGCCTCTTACTACTAATTAGTATAGTATCTATAGAAGGCCATCTTATCCTGTATACAGTATTTCGTGCAGTGTACCCTACATTTTTTTATGAACGGTTCAGACTAGGGGCCAGGATTACACTAACACGGTAGACTATCAATCCTCGTACTATCAAATAGGATTTCCCCTTCTACCATGACTGGTTTTAATCTAGTAGCTACTCCTCAGTCTTGCATGAATCTATGCGTCACTAGGTATCAGCACTATACAGAGTATTATTAGTATATTAGTAGTACCACGCCGCAAGTTTTCCCGTTACTTTCATGGTTGGCGTAAGTGGCGTAAGTAGGTCACCGTAGGGTTCACCGCCTTTCAAATCTCCAATTCCTCCAATGATTAAACTACTCCTGCTTTCGACAGATACCTTCTTCTCCTCCTTCAAACCCCCTCCTCCAACATCCTCCTTTAATCCCCGTCTGCCATTGCCGAATCCTTCTGCTATGTCGTCTCGATCGGGAACAACTCTCTATGTCACTGGCTTCGGCCATGGCACTCGAGCTCGTGACCTTGCCTACGAATTCGAACGGTACGTGACGCCTATACCCTCAAGCTTCTGAGCTCTCGGCCTCTCGATCATCCTCCTCCTCCTCCTCTCTCCCCCCACGCGTCGACGGCACGATGACCACCTCGATCAATCCCTGAGCTGGGTCCCACTTGGTGGCCGTGAAGCTCTTCCTACCATGTCCGCCTCCGAAAGCCCCCTCCTTCTCTTTCCTGGATGCTGGCTATGGTCATTGTGATCATTGGTTGAGCGGTCATTTGTCATTATAGCCTTTTCATCACGATGTATAAGAATCTATTTACTAACCCCCAAGCTAGCTACGGTCGCCTCGTTCGCTGCGACATTCCTGCGCCGCGTACTCCTTCCAGCCGACTGTAAGTTTCCCCGAATCTCAGGCGACAGCTTCCTACTCCCCGCAAATCCCTAATTAGTTCGCCAGGTTTGCTTTCGTCGAGTACGAGAGCCGCCGTGACGCCGACGATGCCTACCACGAGATGCACAACAAGCGCATTGGGCGTGATGATCTCCTGAAGATTGAGGTAAGTCCTTTGGCCCTTCCCCCGCGCACTCTGTATCCTTCCATGTCGGATGGTATCTTAACCTGGTGTTTAGTGGGCTCGTACTCCCCCTTCTGCCTCCTGGCGATTCGACTCCGGTCGTGACCGCCGTCGCGACCGCACCCCTCCTCGCCGTGGCCGCTCTCCCTCCCCACGTCGCAGCCGCGGAGACTACTCTCCACGACGGGATGATCGTTACGAACGGGATCACGATCGTACAGACCGTGATCACGAGCGCCGTGACCGTGATCGCGACCATGATCGTCGTGACCGCGATGATCGCCGCGATCGTGACCGTGAGCGTTCTCGCGACCGATCCCGCAGCCCTGAAGACCGGGAGCGCGATGCCAAGGATGATCGCGAGAGACGCGAGGATGATCGCGAGCGCCGTGAAGAGGAGCGTGAGGCTGTCCCGAATGGTGAAGACAGGAAAGGTTTGTGTTGGCCCCTTCCGTCCTAGTTGATGGCAGTCCGCTTATAAAAAAATTTGAGCAGTGCCCCTGGACCCCGTTCCTTCTGCCCATGATGAGCTTGATACTGCTGAGTAGATCAACTCAGTGCAACCATTCCTCCAAGCTACACAATGAGGATTGTGAATCAGCGTCGATCTACTAGCGGCTCGCAGCTCGCAGCCCGAACGTGGCCTGGTACTGACCACGGATGCCCGGTGGGAATGGGCTAGTCTCTCAAGGTTTAACTCGGCCCTTCCGACATGACTTGGTATTGACCTTGTCACGTTCCATGGCAGTTCTCTCATGTTTCCCTGGTCAATTTTCTGTTTTCTTCGCGGGTCTTCTTTTTTCCTTTTCTGTCTTCCTCTCCATCCTTTTGCTAGTTCAACCCACCTGGCGAGCTCGGATTTTGCGCGGTTTTTTTTGGTTTCTTCATCACTGTTGGGGGGTCCACGAATGGGTTTACTCCCTTGTTTTGATTTTCTTTCCGTGGGTCTTGGTATTTATCCTGGTCAGCAGCTCGGACTCCGCCGAAACGAACGTCGAGCGATCGTGTTAAAAATTCTCGCCCACGTCTCTCTCGTCCCTGCATTTTCCACGATGGAACCCGCCCGCCGCCCGTCTTATTCGCAGATTTAATTCCAAAACGATTCTCCTTCTACCCATCCCCGCTCCCCGCCCTGTACGATCGGCCGATATCCTCGGAAGGCGCTGACCTTGTCTCGACCCATTCCTTGTAGAAGTGTATGCGCGTGGGTTCCTGTAGGCACCAAGAAGGAAAGTTTGGGGGGACGTGGTATGCGGCTCTACCAGGTCGAACTTTGTCATCACCCGGATTCCTCAAATTCGATATGTGCCGACTCTCTTGGGAGAGCGCATGAGTGGTAGGTCGTCGAGAGTAGTTGAGAAAGTACACATAGTGATAGTAGCATAGCAATGAAGTGGTAGGCAAGCTGGGGAATCCCCAGCAGCTCTCTCTCTCTCTCTCTCTCTCTCTCTCTCTCTCTCTCTCTCTCTCTCTCTCTCTCTCTCTCTGTCTGTCCATTCCAAATCAGTTCTATCCAATACACGTTCTTCTCCTTTTTGTCCTATGGCCTACTATATTGTCGATCTTTTTCATATTCGGTTCTGTTCGTCTGTTCGTGCCATAGTCGAACTTCCCCTCGAATGACGTAGGGAAGGCATCGTGCGGGGAAAGGCCTTCAGTATGGAGTATCTCGACTTGAACCACCAGTGACCCCCACTACCCAAAGCAGACCTGCATTCGACTCTACTACCATGGATCAACCCAGACAGAAAGGAATCAGTATTGCGATCGATGTATGCATCTTTCTTTACTCCAGTCCACCTACAATGGAGACTGACTCAAGGCTAGAGAGGCGGCACATTCACGGACTGTGTAGGCAATCCCGGCACAGGACGCTTGGAAGATGACATTGTGATCAAATTGCTTTCGGAAGATCCGAACAACTATGAGGATGCTCCTCTGGAAGGGATACGTCGTATCCTGTCCAGAGTCACCGGCCGCGAAATCCCACGAGGGGAAGCCATTGATACTTCGTTGATCCACAGCATCCGTATGGGGACAACCGTCGCAACCAACGCCCTGCTTGAGCGCAAAGGAGAGAATATTGCTTTAGTGGTCAGCAAGGGCTTCCGTGACTGTCTACAGATTGGAAACCAGTCCCGACCCCGCATCTTTGACCTTGCCATTAAGCGGCCCGACGTGTTGTATGAAGAAGTGGTGGAGGTAGATGAGCGGGTCACTCTGGAGGATTATGCGGAGGATCCACAACGCAATGTGACAGCCACAGTTCCACGAGATCAGTCTCAGCCTAATGCACAGATTGTCCGGGGACTCTCGTCCGAGGCCGTTCGCATCCTCAAACGCCCCGTCGAAGAGACGGTGCGATCACAACTGCAGCAAGTGTACGATCGTGGCATTCGAAGTATAGCAGTGTGTCTCATGCACGGATACACATTCCCCGACCATGAGGCATTAGTCGGCCGACTGGCCACTGAGATTGGCTTCCACCATGTGAGCCTGAGCCACCAGCTCATGCCGATGATCAAGCTCGTTCCAAGAGCCACTTCAGCCTGCGCGGACGCATATCTGACCCCGACAATCAAGAGGTACATTTCAGGATTCCAAGCCGGTTTCACTGGTGGCCTTGGAAGCGAGAGTGTTAAAAACGAGCAAGGCTCTCGAGGCGCACGCTGTGAATTCATGCAGTCCGATGGCGGCTTGGTCGACGTCGACCAATTTTCAGGTCTGCGGGCCATCCTATCCGGCCCAGCTGGTGGAGTGGTCGGATATGCATTGACTTCATACGACCCTGTATCCAAAATCCCCGTGATAGGGTTTGATATGGGTGGAACGAGCACCGATGTGAGCCGATATGGGTCGGGCCGCTACGAACATGTCTTTGAAACTACCACGGCCGGAGTGACCATTCAGTCCCCTCAGTTGGACATCAACACGGTGGCCGCCGGTGGTGGCTCCAGACTATTCTTCCGCAACGGACTATTTGTTGTAGGCCCCGAGTCAGCAGGAGCTCACCCTGGACCTGCATGTTATCGCAAGGATGGCCCGTTGACCGTCACAGATGCCAACCTATTCCTTGGTAGACTAGTGCCCGACTTCTTTCCCAAGATCTTTGGTCCACATGAGAACCAGGGCCTGGATGAAGAGACCAGCCGACGTCTGTTTGAGCAATTGACACAGGAAATCAATCATGAGTTAGCCCAAGGGGATCAGAACAAAGAAATGACCCCCGATGAGGTGGCATTCGGATTTATCAAGGTTGCCAACGAGACCATGACTCGGCCTATTCGGTCCCTGACCGAAGCTAAGGGGCATGATACTTCGAAGCATAGGCTGGCGACCTTTGGAGGTGCTGGTGGACAGCATGCCGTAGCCATCGCCGAAAGTCTGGGCATTCGACAAATCCTGATTCATCGGTATTCGTCCGTTCTTTCTGCATACGGGATGGCGCTGGCCGACGTGGTCGATGAAACCCAAGAGCCAGAATCCAAAACCTGGAGTGATGAGCCAGGTGTACGCCAGGGGCTTGCACAGAGACTAGACGATCTGAAGAAGAGATCTACAAGGAGGCTAAAAGATCAAGGCTTCAATGATGAATCCATCGTCTTCGAAGAATACTTGAACATGCGATACCGGGGCACGGAATCGGCCCTTATGATCCTGAAGCCCAGCAAAGAAGAAGCAGACGAGGCCTTTGATGGTGATGAATGGGCCTTTGGAAAAGCATTCATACAACAGCATGAGCAAGAATTTGGTTTTACCCTGCCTGACCGTGACATCATCGTGGATGATGTGCGTGTGAGAGGTATTGGCAAGAGCTTTGAGGCCTTTGAGAAGACGGTTGATCAACAGCTCCAGGAGTCAAAGCCCAAGGATGTGGTCGGCCAAGAATATCGGACCTCCCAGGTATACTTCGAAGGTGGGCGGCGCGAAACACCCATCTATAAACTCGACGACTTGCAGATCAACGATCGCGTGAAAGGACCAGCAATCCTTGCTGATGAGACCCAGACCATCGTGGTGACCCCTGGGGCTTCCGCACTTCTAACCAAGACTCACGTTGTTATCAACATCGGAGACTCCGATGCGAGTGGCCCCCAAATCAGCACCGACACGGTAGATCCAATTTTACTAAGTGTCTTTTCGCACCGTTTCATGGCCATTGCAGAACAGATGGGCCGCGCACTGCAGAAAACAAGCGTGAGTACCAACGTCAAAGAGCGACTCGATTACTCGTGCGCATTGTTCGATCCGGACGGCGGGTTGGTTGCAAATGCGCCGCATCTACCCGTTCATCTGGGTAGCATGTCGACCTGTGTCCGAATACAAGCTCAGCTTTGGCATGGCAAACTCCAACCGGGCGACGTGATTGTCTCGAACCACCCTGAGTTTGGTGGCACGCATCTCCCGGATATCACTGTCATTCAGCCTGCTTTTAGCCAGGGCAAGATTATCTTCTATGTCGCCTCGAGAGCACATCATGGTAAGAATGAAACCTCAGCAATGCCAGTCCTCCAATTAGTCTTAGTCTGACTATCTTCTCTAGCTGATATCGGCGGTATTCTGCCTGGATCAATGCCACCTCACTCGAAAGAACTCTACCAAGAAGGCGCCGCCATCAAGAGTGAAAAGCTGGTCTCGGAAGGCAAGTTCAACGAGCAGCGGATCACTGAGCTATTGTACAAGGAGCCTGCCCAATATCCCAACTGTAGTGGGACTCGCAGTCTTGCAGACAACCTGAATGACCTCAAGGCTCAGATTGCCGCCAACAAGAAAGGAATCAACCTAATTAATGCCCTAATTGAGGAATATGGGGAGGAAGTGGTGCTCTTCTACATGCACCAAATCCAAGATAATGCAGAGCTCAGTGTACGCAACCTTCTGAAAGAAGTCAGCCAAAAGTTTGCAGGCCGGAATCTCAGCGCCGTTGACTACATGGATGACGGCACCCCGATCCAGTTGAAGATCTCGATCGACGCAGACAAAGGAGAAGCGGTGTTTGATTTCGATGGGACTGGTCCAGAGGTATATGGTAAGTGACCAGGTACCAGATCGGGAGCGTTATGCCGAGTTTCTGCTGACCCTGATAGGCAATATCAATGCCCCCGAAGCAGTCACCTACTCAGCGATCATTTATTGTCTGCGATGTTTGATTTCTGCCGACATTCCTTTGAACCAAGGCTGCCTGAAGCCAATTAAAGTTCGCATACCGCCGGAGAGTCTCTTGTCGCCATCTGAGTCTGCAGCGGTTGTAGGAGGAAACGTACTAACGGTATTTCAAGCCTCAGCTTGCTCTCCCCTGTCTGCTGCTATCTAATTAGACTGCTCACTGACTATATCCGAATCCCCCAGAGTCAACGAGTCACCGACGTGATCCTGAAATGCTTCCAGGCTTGCGCTGCTTCGCAGGGAGATACCAATAACCTAACCTTCGGATTTGGAGGCAATCTACAAGGAGAGACCGAGACAAAAGGCTTTGGTTACTATGAAACCATCGCCGGTGGCAGCGGAGCAGGCCCGGACTGGGAGGGTACGTCAGGAGTACACACTCATATGACCAACACACGAATCACCGACGCAGAGGTTTTCGAACGACGATATCCCGTTCTGCTTCGAGAATTCAGTCTCCGGGCCAATTCCGGAGGCGCTGGTCAGCACCGTGGTGGAGATGGGGTCATTCGAGACATTGAGTTTCGCTCTCCCGTACAGGTCTCCATCCTCTCTGAGCGTCGAGTTTACCACCCCTACGGCCTGGAGGGAGGCGAGGATGCCCAATGTGGCCAGAACCTTTGGGTGCGGCGAGTCCAGAAAGCCGACGGAAGCAGTGAGGAGCGACATATCAGTTTAGGAGGGAAGAACTCCGTCCAAATGCAAGCCGGCGAACGAATCGTCATCCGTACTCCTGGTGGAGGAGGATGGGGCCGAGTTGGGGACCAGCACCAGCTCGTTCATGAAACTGATGCTCGTCATGCCTGGCGAGGTGGCTCCATTGCCACCCGTCTGGCAACGCAAGAAGCAAGCATGTGAAAGTATTAGATTCATGAACTAAAGAGGTAGTAAAAAGCAGCGAGAGCAGTATGAAAGTATTCATTATCAGGGTATTCAAAAGCAACAAAGAAAATCATTGAGAAGGTAGCAATTCGCTATGGCACGCTACCAAAGATGTCCGGTCTTGTCAAATCTGCGGGCTATGAGTCGCTATCCTCGTCACTCGTAGCCTCAATATTTTGCTTCGAGGGGCTAGCAACCTTGCCGGTCTCTTCGTCGTCCTCAGCATCCACCTGGTCCACAGCCCCAGTATACGCCGGTCGAGGCAACGACTCGCCCTGTTTCTGGACCGCTTGTTCGATGTCCGGGAGAAGCTTGATCAAGGAAGAGAATTGGTCGAGCGTCATCGAGATGCCCTGTGTTATGTAAACTTTAGTATGAGTAGCAGAAAAGACAGAGAGAATTATCAGAAAGAAAAAGCTCACCTTCTTGCCAGGAAGTTCCTGACCATCTTTCTCGTAGTACTCCCGCACGCTCACCATAGTCTTGCCTCGAAACTCGGAGACAGTCACTCGGCGCATCTTGGAGATTTCCCAATACTGATCTCCGTTGGAATCAGTCTTGCTGATTGCTTCGTTGCCTGAGTTGACCTTTGCTTTCTTTGTCTGGCCGCGGGTATCGCCACCGGGGCCCTGGTTATCTGAAGCGCGCTTTCGAGAGGCCATGATGATGGTAAGGTAATGAATGGATTGAGGTGGGAGACAAAGAGGAGCTGTTGAGCTGAAAGAAACGCGGAGAGACGCGTCGAGGCACGTGCTGATAAGGGATAGCTCCGGTTATCTCTCATACGTCATTGCTCGTGTGCGTCGGCGTATTTGAGAGTTTCTTCAGAGCCCTGGTCGTCTTCTTTCAGAGGGTCTTTCTTTCGATATCTTGAAGCTTTTTGGATGCTATCGATGTCACTGGCCGGGCAGGACGAAGGGGCTTGGAAGCAAAGCGAAGAAGGCAGGAGTGGGTGTTTAAGGACCTCGGGAGGAAGAAGAAAGAGAGGTAGAGAGATCTCAAACAGATCATTGGAGGCATAGGCTAGAAGGAACTTGTTAAAATCGGGATTCTACCACAAACAGCTATCCAAGTGAGGCAATGTTCATTATATCAGTCCTAAGAGCTTAAACGTTTACTCCAGTGTGATTTCTCTCCTGGAAGGGCTCTAGAGATATAGCATATCTCATTCAAGCTGTTGGAGAAAACCTCCCTATACGGGGTATTCGCATTGGGGCTTATAGTGTCAACACTCGTAACCCCTGTAGCATCAATGAGAAGACAAACCCTCGAGCCACAGTTTCCACTTGCAAGCTATCGAAAATCTTCTCGAGAGCTTCCCGACTAGCGGCTGCACCCATGACGCTTGTGAGTGCCTGGGGGATACCTCTCTGAACGAACAGCCGACGCGCCGTATCCCGCAACTGTGCCTTTTCTTCCTCGCTGGGTGGAGCAGGCCAGGCCTTCAGCTCTGTCTCCGTGGGGAGGGCATTCTCCCGGAGCTTCTTCAAATACTCTCCAAGGGCCTCGTCAGATGTATGAGCTTCGATCATAGATTCCTGTAGCAAGCCCCGGATTGTCTCTAAGGTTGGGCTTCCAGGACGCAGGATATACGTCTTGGCTGCGTTCAAGAGAGTTCGACGAATGTTCCACGCAGATGACAGGGTGTAGAGCTCGTTGATCACGGCGAATATAAGCTCTACCGCGATCTGGGTTTCATCTGCAGTGATGGGCATCCGTTGTCGGCGAGAGCCTTGGGGAGCAACCTGGGAGCCACTGACGGGCTCACTCTTGACTAAAGGCTCGGGCAAGGTCGCTACAGAATCCCTCGTTGTCTCTGGCACTTGCACACAGTCGACTGACTTTCGCTCTTCAGGCGGTGCAAGGGTTCTTGACTCCGAGGCCCACGCATTTTGTTCGCTGACTGCCGGATCACTGCTGCCCGTATCGCTACTTGCAGGAGATTGGGTGACATCTTCCTTCGATAGTCCCAGGCCCAACGGGGCGGTAGTTGGCGACGAGACCTGTGCAGGAGAGTCTTGCTCTTCGCTCGGTCTTGGAGATGCTGATGAGTCGCCCAATACCGAGCCTATACGTGGAGAGTTGACACCACTTGGGGCATTGACCGAGCCGGAAATGCTCGAGCTATCGCGATCGGTCTTTGATGGGCTCTTCCGGTGCTGAGACTGCCGGTCTGACGTACTCGACAGCTTCCTGTTATGTCCACCACCCCCGAAGACCCCAGTGACGCCGTCAAAGACCGCTCTACCGCCTCCAGCCATACCTTTCGGGGCATTGGTCAGTGCTCCGAGAAGGTCTTTACCCATATTCTCAAAGGCACTTTGGCTCGGGAAGGAAAACCCTTGTTTGGGAGTGCCCGTATCGGTAGTGGCCCCTTCCTTTTCAAGGAATCGCCGCATTCGTTCAGTTTCGGCGAGGGACTCGTGCTTCATTGATTCCCGCAGATAACGCTCCAGATCTTGAGCAAGAGCTTGTCTTGTCTTGCCTTTCCAGGCTGGCAGTGTGGGGAACTGGTCGGAGAAGCTCTGAATTCGGTTCAGTCGAGAAACAGTCGAGAGCATTTCGTGGAGAGATTGGAAGTCTGCATATTTTCGAAATACCATCCAGCCCGTCGCACGGGTTGACGCTGGCTCAATCTGAAGCAGATAATCCCACGTAGGTCGGGATTTGATGGTTCCCTTCTCGCTGCGAGCAGCATCGTCGTCTACCAAGACACTAGCACCATGGAGCGTAACAGGTGGTGCTGCAGCCTCTTCTCGAGGCGAAGATGGAGCCACGCCGGTTGTCTGTGCAGTTGGGGACACGGGAAGCGACGCTGGAGCTTCTTGGGCTGTTGCAGGCTCCGTGGGATCGCTTGCAAATCCATTCACCGGGCCATTAATATTCTCTGTAGATGTAGATGGTTCCGGGGATTGAACGGGTTCAGTGGCCGGTTCGTGGGCCGAATTTTGTATGTCTTGAGATGCAATCAGAGCACTCAGGCGTTTTGCCTCTCGTAGCGCTTCTTCCGTTGCTTTGTCTTTGTTGCTTGAGGGTATCCCAACTGTTTGCGAAGCGACCTCTTCTTTGGTCGACTCTAACAGTGCGTTCTTCGAGTCCTCGGGCACTTTTGAAACGCCGACATTCTGCTTGCGCGCACCCTCGACGCCCGCGTCGATTGCATGCATGATTTCAGACTCTCCATCTTGGAGGAGGTAGATGAGCCAGTCGTTAATGAACTCGGGGCGAGAGAGGCTGGTGACCGTCGACTCTAGCACGAGTCTAGCAAGGACTTCTCGAAGGAAATCCCGTACAGGGGAGCAACTATATGACTTTGAATCCAAGAAATTTGAAAGAATGTCGTCTGCAACCATGTTGAGCTTTTTACGTTGTTGCTCCTCGGACAAGACATTTGCCAGACTACTGTCCGGGGAATTCTTGAGGTATTGCTCAACAACCTGCGACGCCTCCGTGGACGAAGCGTCAGCAGCGGCGAACGCAGCCGCCAATTCGTTCAAGAACACAATGATGATAGACGAGGAGTTGGTTACGAATTGTAGAAATGTATCCTCCGTTCGTTTACGCGAGAGATGAGACGAGATCGTCGTGACAAAGTAGGTCAAGGTTCTCCGGCACGAACCTAGGAATATAGTTTCGTTTGGGAGAATTGGCTCATACCAATGCCTTCGCGCTTTCGGTTAGCAAAGGGAGGGGAGAGCGGAAGGATACAGCGTCTTACTTGACATAGTCCTTGACCACCGCATCCGTGAACGATCGCAGAGCGGCGGCGGTCGCAGGCTGAAAAGTTGTGAATTCCAGATCGGCGATCGATAGATCTTCTGGTGCCGCGATAGTCCCGCTGTCATTGTGAGTGGCAATCTGAGCTGAAGCGGCGCGTTTAGGCCAATCCAAGAGTCTCTGGGAGACTTCTAGCGCCAGTTCCCTCCGCTTCTTGGGCGTTGGGGATCCTTCGCTCGATCTTGTCTGGGTTGCCCCTTCCCAGGATGCGTGCAAGACGACACCCAATCCGACTCCGATGAGCACCAGGCCCACTCTGCCCAACACGATGTATGTCACGAAAGCCAGAAGGGCAAAAACACCGAGGAGAGTTTCATTGCTGGCGGTTGCTAGGAAATCGAGGGCACGATCCATGAGTTCTTGAGGTCGTACTTCATTCGGAGCATGATGTTTGGTCGGGGGATCGCCGTGTGTTGTTGGCTTGTCAGGAGAAGCCGGTAGGTCCGTGAAGGGAGTCGTGGCTGAAGCAGCCGCCGCATCATCGCTGGATGGGTCCATTGTGACTCTAACGAAAGAATCAGCATGGGAGGGAGGAACCAAAATGGTCAGAGAGAGGACCAACCTCCATGCCTCTCAGGAAAACCAGTCAGGCTTGGGAGTTGTGGGGAGAGGAGAAGCAAGAGTGCTGGCAGCAGACCAGATCAGCGCACTGAGCGCAGGCCAGGCGTCGCAAGCAGGCCGAGGCGCGGCTTTAACGCTGGTCAATGCGCGCCTTTCCGCATGTGGAGAATTTAGTCCGAAAGTATTAATGGACGGGAATATTGAAAGTACACAGGCGTGGATTATTGGAATTGAGCATATGCCATTCCATATCGTATGTAAGCTCAGCCACAAGCATAATTAATCAACGGAAATAAGGTAGGTGGGTTCTCTATTCAAGATTGCGGTCATTTCCATGACTTTGTTCAAGGGCACGTGATGTGGATATATATACTCCGTATATAGTACTATGTAGATAGATCCCTGCAGGTTGACTAGAAAAAGCAATACAATATCTGACACACACAGTCTGCCTCATTATTGATCAACTCTTCATCATATCTACACTCTTGGAAATGGGCAATATTGTAGCAACTCACCCAGCATTCATTTGCCCGTGCTGAGCATGCCTACACGGAGATGATGATGATAGACACCACTGGTAGCGGGTCTTCTGGAGATTCAATTTTAGATCATAACATTAGGACTACGAAGGAGGAAAAGAAGCTAGGTGTAAAAAAAAGAAGAAAAAAAAAAAAGAAAATATATTCAAGAGAGTATAGACGATTGTATCCATTCATCATTTCCTCGCAGTCATGAGACAGCCAGGAATCTAAAGCTAAACAGAGTGGAAGTTACTCTCCGCTATCCGAGTGAACCCAGGCATTCAAAGAACATGTGTGTCATGCCGGATGATAAAAGATTGCGGGTGGGGAAGAAATGGGTATAAATCTACAGGATGGTGCTGAATCTACACGGTGAATGTTCCCAGCGGGTGGGAGGGCTGGGGAGGGTGAAGAGAAATCTTCTCAGGAGATATGAAGATTGGGGAAAACCCACACCGATCGATCAGACTTCATCGTGTCCGAACATACTTGGTGTGCGAGCCCTGGGCGACAATAGTCAATCCCGAATCGCTCTTCTTGGAGATAGTGACCGTGGTAAAGGCAAGCGACTTGCCGACCTTGTTGGCACGACTCTCAATCTCCAGCCAGTCGCCCTCCTTGGCAGTGGAAAGGTAGTTGACGTGAATATCCGTGCTGACACCGGTCGCGTCCAATCCACAGGAAGCAATGGCCAAACCACCAGCCCAATCCGTCACAGTGGCAGAGAAGGCCCCATGAAGAGTGCCTTTGGAGTTGAGTTGACGGGCAGTCACTTCGAGTCGAGCCCGAACAACCCCTGCTTCGGCCTCGTAGATGTCGACCTCGCTTAAGAGAAATTCATAGATCGGGCTGTTTGCGCGGATGCGCTCCCACACCTTCTGAACCTGTTGGAGTTCTGCGCTCATATTGATGGGGAAGTTGAAGAAAAAAAAAAAAAGAGGAGGCAAGGGGAGGAAAAGAAAAGTTCCAAGCGGCGAAGGAATTATTATTGCGCGGGACTTTTTGTGGGGCTTTTCGCTAACCGGGCGAAGCTGGCCCGGAGCTGTCCCTAGTGAACTGGTGAACTGTGGATAATTGAGAACCAAGAGTTTGGTGGTAATTGGTGTCGTGAGAGGTATCGCTAAGTATCTATGAACTGATTGATCTATGTACTCCGTATGAATCTATGACTTAGTGTTTGTCTACCGCGTTGCCTCCCTTGAGCCGATGTCGCGACTTGCGCGACAGCATTTGTGAGAGCATAAAGTGATTCACATCCTCGTCCCCCCAGTAGGTGAGATGGCTGGCAATACTGGCAATCAAGGAAATATCGAATGCGCCCCTAAAGAAGAAGAAGAAGGAAGAGTGAGCCATGAACGAACCAATTTCCTACTGGAAAGACAAAGCGATAAGGGGAAAAGAAGAGGGAAAGTGTTTGCCCCAACTTACTCTTGAATGCTGTAATCCACCCGGCCATTGGAATTCAAGGCTCGCACTTTGGCGTCTTCAAATTTCAACTTGCGCTCCTGGTCTTCCGACTCAAACCCAGATTCGGTCTCGCCAGAAGATCGTGTCGGATCCTTCTTATGCGTGGTCCGGCTCTTCTGGAAACCGTCATACAAGGTTTCGAGGTCATGGTCAATGAGGGTCTCACAATGGTCATCGGACTCATGCGAGGCATGCTGGCTAGTGCCCGACTGGGTTCGCCTATGCCCAGTCGGATCGTCCATTGCCTTACTGCTAGTAGTGTTCCTAGCAGCAGAGGCTTCTTCAGCGTTCAGCCCCAGGCTGCGATTCAACAAGCTGCTCGCGACGCCTGACGTGAAGTTACTCCAAAGAGAGCCCACACTCTGGCCCATGCGGGTCCCCAGAATGGAGAGACTTTGCCCAGAGGTGGTCCACAAGCTCTTCTTGACAGAAGGCAAGGGCTGGGGCTTGAGACTGGCCATTGCCGGCGAAATTAGCGGCTCAATTCGATAACTCACAGGATCTGAGGGATGGAAGATGTTGTAGATATCCCGGCATTTGGGCGCGGAGACAATCGTCGAGTTTTCAATCAAGTCTCGACTGCTGCTGCCATGTGAGTCCCGGTTGGACGATCTGATGGAGCCCAGTCCCTGAGATCCAAGGTCACCGAAATCTAGCCCACTTTTACGATCCCTGGCCCCCAGGGGAGAATATCCAGTAATGGTCTTTCCTTTCAGCATCTGGAAAAGAGCAATGGGAGATCCTAGGCAGAAGAATTCCTCGCAGTCAAAGTTCAGCGCACTTTGCATTCCCCCTCGTTGATCAGCCATATCATCAGTGCCCCGAGCGGTCGCTCTGCCACTCTTAGTGGCATCAACATCAGATGGTTGGTGGCATAGGATGTCGAAGAGGATGGCGCTTCCAAGGGAGTGGCCGCAGAGGCTCACAGTTCCATTGAAAGATGGATTGCGCTGCTTATATAATTGAAGTATGCGATTACACTCTTGCTTGACGATGTTGGAGATATGGTCACAATATCCGCTTTGGTAAAGCAGGACATCCATTGCCAGGTCTGAGATAAGATTTCGAACAGCGGGGACGCTTTCCAGAGTGATATCGGCTAGACTAGGGTACGCATCGTCCTCAGGGGTATCCGCATCAGTCAGATCGAGTTCCTTTCGGTTCTGTCGAACTCCACGATAAGGGAAATCGAGAAGGTGACGCCAGCAACTATCAAATTATTAGCATGTCTTCAAGGTAAGCAGACCCTTCGAAGACGCCAACCTACACAGGAAGCACTTGGACGCGACAATTACTATTACTGTCCGAAAAAGCAGAGTTCAACGCTTGGAGATCAGGTGAGGCTTTATAGACCCCCTTGAAAGTCTTGCGAAGCACATTGACGTCGTGTATGAAGTTGATGCTCTCCAGTCGCAAGCCGAGTCGCTGGCCGATGCCATGGGTGACCAGCACCAAATGATCGACATCTCGCCCTTGATCTTCACTGTCAACTTCCCTGGAGTCTTCCATCTCTTGCTCTTCCTGCATACGGGCCTGTTCCTCGAGCTCTGCGGGATTCTGGGGTTCACCCGCAAGAGAGGACATCTGCCGCTGTAACGTTGAAATGGGGCGTCTCGCCATGGTCTCGGCTTCAACTTCACTTGCTGACACGTCTGCTGAACTGGGTCTCGGGGTTGATGCAGTACTAGAAGCGGGCATAGCCTCACGGGGAGGTGCCACTGGCACTTTCTCGTCCTGTTTCCGCTCGGAGCCCCGAGGGTCCAGTGGTTCCCTTGGTCGTCTGGCTTCCACCAACCCACGTACCACTTTAATGCCTGGCGCGCCACCGAGTTTTTGATAAACGGTGGTGCTGACGCGTGACATAAAATCGTCAGTGGTGAGCCAAGCTGTCGATGCATCCTGATATGCGACAATCCTGTTCATGTAGGCTCCAAACAGGCGATACTGCTGGGTATCTGGGGTTCCCAAGCTTTGAGGATTCTCTCGCGGCTTTGCAGATCGAGGCGCGCCCGGTGTAATGTCTTCGCCTACCTTTGCTCGACTGTGTCCCTCCCCCGAGACGGTATCGGGCGATCTACCTTCTGACTCAATTCTCCATGGCTGTAGCTTCACATAGCCCTCCTCAAGCTGTGTTGCCAAATTCTCCTCGCATGGCTTAAAGATAGACCCTTCCTGGAAGAACCATGTTCCTCGCCGGACTTCATACACGGGGCCAATCCAATAAGCCGGGCTGAGCTCTCGTGCTTCCACATCCACGTCAAACAAGTAATCTTCGTTCACCGGTACTTTAGTCGACACTTGTTGTAACGCAGCTTTTCGGGTCTTTTCGCTCCCCTGAGAGTCCTCAATCTCCGACAGCTTCTGATAGGTGGCTTCAATTGACTGCGAGTCGCCCGGGGAGAAGGGAATGAATTTCTTAGGCGGAGGCGGCGGTTTCTGGTCGGGTTTTTTCTGGTCCAGCAGAGCAGGTTTTCGCTTAGGTGAGTCCACGGCATAGAACCATCTCGCTTTCAAGGGCGGGCAGTCTGGAGGGTAGTGGCGGAGGCTCAACTTGTGCCGATGGGTCACCGTGTGGTCCTCTCCCTGCGACCGTTGCAAGGCGTCTGGGTTTACCGGTAGGCGATCGGAGGGTTGGGGAGTAGAGCTTCTTGGAGTACTCCATGGGGAGAGTGTCCCCAGGAAGGATTTCTGGTCAGCGCCCGCCATGGAGGTCGGGCGCGTCCGTAGCAGGATCACGGGCCGAACCAGCGTGGAGGGGGAAATGGAGTTCGCAGCGTGGAGGATTCGAAGCCCGGAAATCGTGAGAATGGGAGATAGAATACGATGCCAAATTAGGGGCATCCAAAATGGATAGGAGCCATTTAAATTCAATTGCACAGGTATACTAAGAGAGTGAGGTGTGTAGAAGAGTCCAGCTGGAGCTTCCGTTGTTTTTGGCTGCGGGTCCAGCCCGATGGGATCGGCCGAGCATATGATGTAATCCCGTGGGCATATGGATGGGCGGGCAGCTGATCATTCTTCGCATCCTCCAGATACAGTAGGAGTAGGTGATTGAAGGACCATGATATAGTGTTCTTGCAAAAAAAAAAAGCAGAGAACAAGCTAAGTTCTGCTAGCTGTATCTAGTCAAATATTTTCTTTACTTATTTTACCGCAACATGCTAAATTTACAACACGGATGAAGAATCAACGCTTGTTTCTCCTCAGTACGATTTATTAGCATATTAACCTCCACGTATCAACCTGACACAATAATCATAGTTGCAAAGGTATACCCTCTTCTAAACATCATGTCCTTGCTGAGACTTTTCGATCTCTGGGATTATCCATCCCCTGCTCCCTCTCCCGGTTGATTCAACAGCAGCGAGTCCAGCAGCCCCCAGTCCAAACCCTCATTACTATCTTCAATATAAAATGGATCCAACCAACCCAAAGAGATGCTATCCATGGCATTGCTAGTTTGATGGTCCACAGGTAAAGTGGGCGCCACCACTCTATTCACCGGTCCATCCAAAAGAGCCATGATGGCACGTGAAACATACCGAGCATCCCGACTCGCCGATGACTTTTCCACGCAAATCGCATGCGCCTGCTTTAGCAATGGCAGAATACTCTCTTCAGCTTGTGGGTTAATCACTAAAGATTGTGAGCCCCGTCGGTGAATATGAACTGCCAGGCAGAGCACCATCACACCCAGAAGAAAATCATTCATCGTAAAGTTGGTCAGCATCCAACGATGGCCATGCAATCGACCACCGGGTGAAAACTCGGTATAAATCTCGATAAATTGGCGGACTAGCCGTTGACCTGCTTCCATGCAGGAGTCGGTACTGAACCGGTTGCCTCGGGTCATGTACTTTCGATGAAAGACACATAGACTCTTCAGATAGATGAACTCGACATAGATCCGGGTCATGATCAAAAATGGCGGGTCAGCAATCGAGTCGGCCAGCGGCCTTGTTCGTAGGACGCTTGGGATGATTGTAAACATCCCTCGGATCTCACTATCCAGTTGCAGAACCTCCGTATGGGACTTTTCATAGAAGCTCAGAGCGTCGCGACACACCTTGTAGAAGCTGAACATTTGTCGATCTTTAACAATGAACCACAGTAGTCCAATCGCCTCATCTTCCGAACGTGATGGGGGAAGAACCTCCGTATCAACATCAAAGTCCGAGTCGGTCAGATTTCGGGGTGACTTGGTATCGCAATTCTCTAGGCAGATGTTGCTGGGGAGGCCAAGCTGAAAGGAAACCATCAAGTCGACTTGTTTGCACAGCGCCCAAAAGCGCCGCCTCATCTCGCCCTCGAAGGGTGTGAATGACCCCAGCGAGTCCGGATCCCGATGATAGCCCATCTCGTGAGCCATGCGAACGACCATCCCGAAAATTGCACCAGCTTCGCGGGAGGGATCGAGAGATTGCATGTTTTTACATTGAGCGTACATGATCAAGGCCTCGAGCACGAGTGGCTGCGGGCGATAATATTCGCCTCGAACCAGACATTTTCCAGACGCCGTAATAAACTGACAGGCCTCGGTAATAACATCCTCGCTTGATGTCGGGGAGATGCCAATGGTGCCACGAATCAAGGTGGACACTGAGCAAATTGAGAATAGCATGGAGAGCCACAAGGGGTTGACCTGGGTAGGGTCGGCCCAGAAGGCACGATACTGGCGCTGGAACTGAAATGTATGGATGAACGGAATGATAAAATTCTCTCCTTGAAAGTAGATTGCAACCAATCGATCAACCTCCACCCGGGGAGGGAGGTGCTGGTCCAGAACCTGCTCCAAGGGGTAATCACTAGGCGATCCGAAGATGATAGTCTCTTTATTAGAAACTAATAGTGGTGACGGATTTCCCAAACTGGGCTCTGGAGCATCCTCACGGCGGGCCACAGCTACCTTGAGCTCCTGAATATCGTCCAGGATGGCAGACCAATGAGTAGAACCGACATATCTACCTTCGTCCAGATTCTGATCAGCCACTCTTGGGTCTCCTATTGACTGGTCTTTCACGGGGATGTTATTTTTTCCATGGCGTCCGAGGTTTGGATTCTGCATCAGATCCTTGACTAGGGACTCCAGATGGGCGAGTCGGTCTTCCGCCGTGGCCGAATGATTGCTGCCCCGTGAGGTTCGTTGATAGGAGCATAGCGCAGCTTCATCCTTTCGGGTGCAAGAGCTGCATGGCAGCCGTCGATCGCAGCGGATCTTGGCTCTCTTGCATGGATTACAGGCCAGTGATTCTCGGGGCCGTTTAGTGACTTTGGCTGCCGGTTCCTGTAATGCTTCCTTGTGAATCCGAAACTTGCCCGTCAAGCTTGAGAAGTCAGACATATTCTTCTTCGGTGCTCCCTAGACTATCGAGTAGAATCGGATGTCATCCAGCTCCATGTGGAGACCGAGTTGCCGTCGATAGACCGGTGTGGGCTACGTTTAAAGAGGGGCGTCTTGTCAGCTCCTCTCCTGCGGGGGGCCGAGAGCCAGCCATTGATGGACCGTCTTTACGAAATAACTGTGTTGATATTCCCGGTTCTATTGAAAGGGCCTCCTAGTCCTAGATGAGTGCTCTCTCAATCGCAGTGGACATAATTAGGATCTTGGTAATCGGAGGCATTGAATGCGGAGCGAAACAAGCAGATGGGTGCTATTGACCCGGCGATTGGAGCGAATTTCGTACGTGAAGTGGTTGAGGGGGCGCGCGATCAGGATGTTGGAAAAGCCATTCGCGGCGATGGCGTCCAGCCGTGGTAAACCTGTCTGCCTGGGGTCATTGAAGGATGCAATAATTCCAAAGCAGCAACCATTCGGGAGTTTACGAGGATACGAGATTCAAGGCACTACATAATTCTCACCTCCCCCTAGTTCAACTGGTTCAATTGGTGCAATTCAGCCCCGGCGACGTCATCAGGGCAAGGCAGCAAGGTCGATTGGAGGGCCTGGTATTCAGGCGTGGACGGGTAGTACTTGCGGAATACTTATTTTGACATACAAAAAGTGTGAATTTTAAAGTATCTTTAAAGTACCCTCCGGTAAATTACCATGAATAATGCAGCCTATGCCCGTGATTTATGACAATACCATACCATACCATAGCATACCATACCCCCCCGCTAACATACACGGATACTTCCCCCCACCTCTCCCAAAGCAGCAGAGTGTCCAGAACTGACTGACTGACTGTAGTTAGCTTACCTTCTTGCCTCTTTGCACTGCCCAGCTCTTACGCGCCCACTTCCTCCCCATTCCTCCGCCCCTCGAGGCCATTGATTCTGCCTGGCCATTCCGTTTCATTACTTCTGTTGATCCGTTTCTGGGATCTGTCTTTTCTTTCTCTTCACCCATTCTCCCCCCTCCCCGTCGAGTCCCGGCGTGATCCCATTTGCGCCTGATCACCTCAACTCCCACCCCCACCTCGGCCGTTTACCCAAGATGAACGTCCTCAAGCTCCAGAAGTGTGTCCTTTCCAATCCTCGCTGAAAACACTCGATGCTGACCGCATCGCTTTGTCCTATTTAGGCGATTCCCGCAGCTGGACCAGGGCGAGATTTTCTCCCTCCAGGATGCATTCCGCAGGCTGGACGTCGATGACCGCGGCTACCTGGACGAAGCGTCTGTAATCAAGGCCACTCAGCAGTCTGAGCGCCAGCCGTACGATGTGGTGCGCCAGACCCTGAAGGGTGTAGAGCTCGATAGCTCCCGCCGTGTTGAGCTCGAGGACTATATTGATGTAGGTGGCCGTGTTTTGATTGCTTAGTTTGGCGTGATCATCTCGAGAGTCTGGTCGCTAGGTACTAAGAAGTCAATAGCTAGTTTCGCGACTCCGCACAGGGCCGGCTCCCGGTGCCGCGAGCGCCGCGAGCCCCGCGGCTGTGATTAAAGGAGCTGGAGCCGGCGCAGGCGCGGGCGACGGTGGAGCCCGTCATGTCTCTAAGGGCAGCATTGGTGGTGGTCGCATTCACGTCCAGGGCTCCTCGGCGAACGTTACCCACACCATCAACGAGGATGAGCGAACCGAATTCACGAGACACATCAATGCTGTCTTGGCCGGCGACCCAGATATTGGCGACCTGTTGCCCTTCCCGACCGATACCTTCGAGATGTTCGACAAGTGCAAGGACGGGTTGGTCCTGGCCAAGCTGATTAACGACAGCGTACCGGATACCATTGATGAGCGTGTGTTGAACAAGGCTGGCAAGAAGATCAAGCAATTGAACGCCTTCCACATGACGGAGAACAACAACATTGTGATTAACTCTGCCAAGGGCATTGGCTGCTCCGTGGTGAACATTGGTAGCGGAGATATCATTGAGGTCCGTGAGCACTTGATTCTGGGTCTGATCTGGCAGGTCATTCGCCGTGGTCTGCTGGGTAAGATCGATATTAAGCTCCACCCCGAGCTGTACCGTTTGCTGGAGGAGGACGAGACTCTGGAGCAGTTCCTGCGTCTGCCCCCAGAGCAGATCCTGCTCCGTTGGTTCAACTACCACCTCAAGAACGCGAAGTGGGAGCGACGGTAAGGCATCCACCAGAATTCATCCGTACCGTGTGGATGGGTGCAACTGCGAAATGGACAGCTATGACTAATTGGTTTCTACGTATAGTGTGACGAACTTCTCCACTGATGTGAAGGATGGCGAGAATTATACCGTTCTCCTGAACCAGCTGGCACCAGAGACCTGCTCCCGCAGCCCTCTTCAGACTCGGGACCTGCTCCAGCGCGCTGAGGAGGTCCTCACAAATGCGGACAAGCTGGACTGCCGGAAGTTCTTGACCCCGACCTCCCTTGTCGCTGGTAACCCGAAGCTTAACCTTGCCTTCGTTGCGAACCTCTTCAACACCCACCCTGGATTGGATCCCATTACCGAGGAGGAGAAGCTGGAGGTGGAAGATTTCGATGCCGAGGGCGAGCGTGAGGCTCGTGTCTTTACTCTCTGGCTGAACTCGTTGGATGTGCAGCCCGCCGTCAACTCGCTCTTCGATGATCTGCGTGATGGTACGATTCTGCTGCAGGCTTATGACAAGGTGATTCCGGGCAGCGTGAACTGGAGGCATGTGAACAAGCCTCCCGCGTCCGGAGGTGAATTGATGCGGTTCAAGGCGGTGGAAAATACAAACTATTCCATTGAGCTTGGAAAGCACCACGGTTTCTCTTTGGTCGGTGTGCAGGGTGCGGATATTACTGACGGCCAGCGCACGCTTACTCTGGGACTGGTGTGGCAGTTGATGCGTCGTGATATTACACGCACCCTGTCTGCGCTGGCCCAGCGCCTGGGCAAGCGTGAGATTACCGATGCAGAGATGATTCGCTGGGCGAACGATATGTCGAAGAGCGGTGGCCAGACGAGCGCCATCCGCAGCTTCAAGGACCCGTCCATTGGCACTGGTCGCTTCCTCTTGGACGTGCTGAACGGCATGAAGAGCAGCTACGTGGACTATGACCTGGTTACTCCCGGCCGGTCTGACGAGGAGGCTTATGCCAATGCCAAGCTGAGTATCAGTATCGCCAGAAAGATGGGTGCTACTATCTGGCTGGTGCCGGAGGATATTTGCCAAGTGCGCTCTCGCCTGGTGACCACTTTCATCGGTATGTTACTACACTTGAATTGTTCAGGTGTGTCCGATTTCTGACTGGGTTTACAGGTTCCCTCATGGCGACGCACGAGAAAATGTAAGAAACGCTCGTGTTTTCCTGACCATTTACATATCCAATGGGGTCCCACTATGTGTATGGGACTAGCTATGCCAGACCAGACTTTGGCAGTGGCCTATGAATATCCTCGTTTTTCTATCTTTCCTCACCCCTCCGCTTATGCTTCAAGTTTTTACGATGTATGTACATCTCGTGTTTTCAACATGGCGAATCAAAGGAGTGGCACGAATTCAAAATGTGAGAGACATTTGCATGTTATCTTTTGTGGAAGACATTGTAGCAGATATGATCGTAGACTTTGAAGCTCTAGGATGAGGTATACACAAAGATCTAAGATCTAAGATCTAAAGGTACTGGTTGAACCAAGCCACAGCCTGAGTAAATGCAGCCTCCTTCGCAAATCGAATAATGGGCTTCGAAATATCGCCACGAACCGCAAAGCCGTGCTCGACACCGCTGAACAGGTTAATCTGGTACGGCTGGCCTGTCTTGGCCAGAATCTCTTCGGATTCGTGGCGCTTTGCAGTAGGGAAAATAGCATCAGTCTCTGCATGGTTGTGGTCAGCCATTGATTATATGAACGGCACACTCCGTGATAAGCAAAAGATCTCAACTTACCGGCCGCAGCAATAGACAGAGGGCGCTTAATCGCTGCCAACTCCTCAGCATCCACGAAACTAGGATGAGCCACATAAGCCGCATCAACACCGTCATCCTGAAGCAGACGAACAGCGTATTTAGCCTACGACGACCAAAAAACATCCTATTAGCACAAGACCAATCCAGTAAATCTGTCTCGAAGCCCTACCCCAAAGCAATAACCGATAGCACCAATCCTCTCACAACCAAACCCAGACTTCATCTCACCAAACACAGCCTTAACAACCGGCTCAACGCGCGGCAACAAATGACCAGGCGGGCCCTTCATCCAAGCCATCAAATCATAGTCCGCGGGACGATTCAGCGGCACTGGATCACCGTGGAAGAGATCGGGCATAACCACGAGATAACCGTTGGCAGCTAATTGATCGGCGATTAACTGGGCATTGATGAAACGATGACCGATTACATCTGTTAGTAGCAGGATAGCGCGCTTGGTGGAGCGGTCGGTTGGGTATGAGACGTATGTCTCGACTGCGTGGGGGAATTGACAGTACTGTAGTTAGCTATGGATGTGATTGTGGAGTAAGGTTGTAATTGGCATAGCATGCATACCTCCACCGACTTGTTGGAATGAACCTTTTGCCTCGCCTTCGTGCTTGACGCCGATCGTGCAGCATGCTCCCGGGGGATTGGATGCCATTATGGAGTATAAGGGAGTATAATTTATTGGGTATATTAGAGATGTGCGAAAGAGAGAAGGAAGAATAGGAGGAAGATTAGAAATGGGGTAAAATGAGATCAGCGGGGTAGTGTCCCGCATTTTATCGGCTTCTCCATGCCACGTGGCTGTGGGTGCCTGTGAGGGTGGTAGTAACGGAAGATCGAAGCTAATGATACCTGATTAGACTATATGAAGTTTGATGGAAACAAGTAGTATGTCGTGGAATTCATGTAGACATTGTGTATGCTATAGTTCCGAAAACCAAAAGAGAGGAAGTTAAAGTATATCTAGGTAGAATGTTTCCCTGGTCTCTGGACTTAGACTTTTAGTGGATTATGTATAATAAAAGGCTTGATAGGTATTAAAATGATGTCGAGGCACTCGATGTACCTATTATCCACTACCTTCGAAAGGGGTATAGCGTGTCGTGCGAGGGCATAAGTTGTCGTGCGATTAGCTTCAGCCTACTTATAGAGTATGGAAATATGCATATTTCCTCCTTCTAATTCCTGACTGCTCTAAATAATTCTAAATAATTAGATACAAGCTGCATAGCAGACTCGGCCCAGTGAATATGCCCAACCAAAAGAAGATATTTCCCACCAGTCTTCTGCCACGCATGAGGCGCGTCCGACTCAACGAGACTAGTGGTAATTGTGTCATCTGGAGGAACAATAAGTATCCCCGTAGACGTCGAAAGATGCACAGCATGATCAGTTCATGCACACAAGCCGACAGTAAAAAGGTCACCAAACTTGCCGAAACGCGCGAGAGGTGGAATGAGCTGATGGAGCTGTGATAAACGTGCCGCAGTAGGAAGTTATGCACAGGTCGATTCCAATCGCGGGCAAATTGGTCCCAGGATACTGAGTTCCACCAGTCAGCGTAGAATCCTCGATCGGCGAATCTAGTGATTTCAGCCAGAGCATTAAGCTGGAAACATTGTCAGTCAGTGGGGGCAGGTTGAACAGGCAGCAGAGAGGAGACGTAATACTCACCACACACTCCCAGATCACGTAAAATGCCAGCAGATACTCCATCATAAATGGGAAAAGCAGGTCACTGAGCACCCAAGGGAATTCTTGAAGTCGCTGCTGCACTGTCAAGCCCTGCTCCTTCATCTCTACCGTTTTCATGACCACGGGATAGATCCAGTACTGAGAGACCACGATCATGACAAAGATAGTGGCGAAGGTGGCTACAACTTTTTCCGCAACATAGGCCCAGTCAATTCGCTCGGTGCGTGGGTATTCGAGTTCATAAACCAAGGTAGGTAGTGTGATGAACTCACAAAAGTTGCCAACCGTCAAGTTCCGAGGGTACTGGTTGTGCGTGGAGAATTGGCCTTGGAGTCCTTCGGATAGCAGTTTGATTTCTTTAGTTAGGAGACCCCTGAGTGACACCAGTTGAGCCGGCTCCAGTGCTGTGCCGTTCTCAATGGCCTCAGACAGTGATAAGAGGTGATCAGTATCGCGAGTAGGGTGAATGCTCTTGAATTCAGCCGAGCCGCGCCGTCTATTCTGCTTTCTCAAGTGTGTGATCTCCGAATCCAGAGAAATTGGCGTTGATGATGAGCAGCTGCTTGATACGAAGTCATGGCTGCTATATCCCTCCAGTCGGTCGAGTCGGGCCTTGAGTAAGTCTCGCTTTTTGTACAGCTCAGACACTGCCATCATGAGCAAGGTTGATCAATCCTGGGGTTGAAATTCGGGTATTAACTTACAGTAGCCATTGTAAGAGGCATAGCTGTGTTGCTTCATCAGCATTGTCAAGCAATGCAAGACCATAAAGACGGTGTGGGTCCATGGCCAGTCTCGATGGTAGGTCCACCAGATGAAGCCCGCGAGGTATGCAGTTTGCCAAACCTGGTTATAAGTTGGCGAGGTGAGTCTATACATCCACAACAGGAATTTATCAGCGCCCAGGAATCATACATTTTGGATCACCCATCCAAGGCCGCTCCAACGCAAATATCCTCGGAAAATCGTCTGTTGAAGGCCAAGACAGAACAGAGTCGACCAACACAAGATAAAGTCGGTGATCCCTAGCACCAGGACATCTCGGCTCAGCATGAGCTCGATGATTTCGGTTGTGCCAAATAGAGTCCCGTATGCCCTGAAGTTGTTGGCAGCGACCTTGACCAACATAAAAGCCACGCCAAGCCAAAAGAGAGTGAAGAAGCCATGGAACTGGGAGGAAGAAAATGATGGGTTCTGGCGATCAAAGGCGCTCCGTTGCCTTGTAAACTGTAGGTCTCGAAAGAGAAAGGGACGCTTTTTAGGAGCATCGGAGTTCTCCAGGAGCAAGTTATCCCGCAACACTTCTTGCAGAAGCTGCGCATCCTCAGCCGTTAGGATATACTGGCCGGCCTGATCGGTTTCCCGAAGTTTTACCGGGATACTTCGGCGCCTGGTTGGAACTTCGTGCTCGCATGCTGCACTACTGGAAACAGACGCTGAACTGGAGTTGGGAGGTGTGGCAGTCAGCTGTCCATTCAGCAGCTCCGCTTCGCCATCCTGGGGTTCGCTCATGGCGATCCGGGATCCACATTCGGCAGGGCTGTCTTTAGCTTCAGAGAGGCGTGAGCACTGTAGGTTGACTCTTATGTCCCTTGTCTGGACCCTCTTATAGGGCTGGCAACGGTTCGGGTAGTCCGGATCTTCAGTGGCAAGACCGAGGCGAGTAAACAAATGACATCAAGGCGGAGTCTCGGGGATTGATCATTGGGCAAGTTATACATCTGACATGAAGAACGAAGGAAAGGTTGAAAGACCGAAGCCCGAGGTCCAAGGAAGTCCGAAATCTGACAAATCCCGTAGATCCCGTTTTGGTAAGTCATTTGGTCATATAGTATGGATCCTTACTGGCGACACTTTGTAATAATTCCTTGTGTGAAGTGTATGATTGAGGTGATTGAGAAGGTGAGGGACTTGGTGGAAGAGAAGCGGCTCGTCTCCGCCCGAGAGGAGAAGCTCTCTGGGAGAAGGGGAAGCTCCGCGTCTTCTCCAACATTCCCATTCTTCTCTCAACTCAACTCAACTCCCCACCCTCACTCTCACCCTCTCAATACCACCTCAACAGCCCTCAATTGACGGCCGATCAAGATGGACGACACTCCCAAAGTTGAAGTTCCTGGCTCGGATAAACCCGACATCCAAAACATCGAAAACAGCGCTTCCAACGAGGTCGAAATGGGCGGCACTCAGGAGACACCCAACCCTCAGTCTGAACCGGCTGAGAAGTCTGATCAGGCCGCGACGGCTACGGAGGACCTCATTCTGATCGATGCGCAAACTGAACCGGAACCTCCCACCCCAGCAAAGAAGAGCGCGGGCTTCAAGTTCCTTGAGTAAGACCCCGTTTCCATCGTTCATCACTTACCCCGAGGTCCCCTGGGCCCAATTCGCATGGCGCAAAACGCAATGCATCTCTCATCGAGGGAGACCGCTCTCGTCAACTCTCTGCTCACATCTATCAGTTTCCTCACCTCCCCGATTGTCGAGATCTACGTTGGAGAGGGTGATAAGCAGGCCATTCTGACTGCTCACCAAACCCTGCTCCTAGATTCTCCGTTCCTGTCCGAGTTTGTAGATAAATTCGATTCATCAAGCCCTGTGAGTTCAACAGTTCGTTTCCTATTGTCGCAGGAACTGGAAGTACTGACAGATATGCTCTCACACCAGCGTCGCATCTATCTCCCAGACGAAGACGTCGATGCCTTTGGATGCTTCTTGCAATTCGGATACACTCGCGACTACACTGTTACACAACCAGAGACCCCCGCTGCATCCGAGGAACCAGAGGGAGCGACCGATAAGTCTGGGGAGGAATTGCTCCGCCATGCGCGCATCTACACTTTGGCGGAGAAGCTGGGTCTACCAACACTGAAGAGCCTCGCCCACACCAAGATCCACCGCGTAAATAGCACTCCTCGCGGTGAGCTATCCTATGCTCGCTATGTCTACACCCACACCTCCACAGAAGATACCACCATCCGCAGGCCCGTCGCCACATACTGGGCCACCCGGGGCCATCTCCTGCGACATGAAGTTCAACAAGCCTGGGACAGCATGTGCCTCGAAGTCCCCGAATTCACAAGCGACGTTCTTAAGATTCTCATGGACCGCAAGGAGAAGGCTGGGCCCGCGGAGGAGTCAACCCCAAGGGGACGGAAGCGCCTGCGGGCGTGAGAAGTGAAGAGAAACCCCGTGGAAACTCTGCGGGCTGGGCAAAAGAGTCCCCAACTGTACAATTCGCATACTTCACGAGATGATACTCCCTTACCAATTTACACGCGATCTAGTAGGTCCTAACCTGAATACAAAGTCAATAAAGAGGCCTGTGTGTCTTCGTGACGACTTGGCGCCCACATGACTTCAATTTCGTGAATGCTCGCTATGTGCTGCCATATTTAAATATCTGTATTGGCTTGTTCTTCTTCAGATAACTTGTTTATTGCGCAAGGCTCTCAATCTCCGCAATCGCCTTGGGGGCCGAGGTCAAGTTATCAGGGCCGTCCTTGGTGACGTGCACATTGTCTTCAATGCGCACACCTCCAACGCTCCAATAGCGGTCCAGAACCTCGGTGTTGATGTACTTGCCCAGGTCAGGGGACTGCAAGACGGGGTCGATAATGAAGCGGCAGAAGTAAATCTGTAAAAAACAAAAAAAGGTTAGATGCGGTTGATCACGGAGATAAGAGGGCAACGGGGATCATGATCTTACACCGGGCTCGACGGTAATCACAGAGCCGGCGGGCAGGTTACCGCGGACACGCAGGTAGCGGAACATCTTGTCGGTATCGGCGTAGTTGGGATAACCGCCAGTGTCGTGGGTGTCCATGCCCAGGTAGTGGCCCAGACCGTGTGGGAAGAAAGCCACGCTCACACGCTTCTCGAAGATCTCGTCCTCCGAGCCCTGGAGAATGCCCAGCTTCAACAAACCCTTGATAGCGATACGGTGGGCCAAAGCGTGCACATCATCCCAGCACACGCCATCCTTCAAGACAGCAATGCACTCATTCTGCATCTCCAGGACAATCTCATAGATCTGGCGAGTCTCCAGCGGGAACGTGCCAGCCAGAGGAACGACACGAGTAATATCAGCACAGTAAGTCTTGTACTCGCCACCAGCGTCGATCAGCAGGTTACCCTTGCGCTGCTGGGATCCAGCATCAGTCAAGCTCTCGTCGTTCTTGACATAGTGCAGCGTAGCACCGTTGGCACCACCGGCAAAGATGGGGTGATAAGACATCTCCCGAGCACCATTGGCAATGCAAGTGTTGATAAAAGCAGCCTCAACCTCACGCTCATTCGTCGCCGTCTTCGCCGCCTTGATAGAAGCAATGTGTCCCAGGGTAGAAATATCATTCGCCTTTCGCAAAAGCGCAACCTCATACGCATCCTTGACAACACGAGCATCCCCAATAACAGTCTTCAAAACAGCGAGGTTTGTTTGCGCGAAGCCCTGGAACTGGATGCCCTCGGAGACCTGCTCCTCAATAGCAAAAGCCACCGTCTTTCCATCCTGCGCGGACGCGATCGAGGCCAGAGTCGCATTGACATCGCTCGTGTACTGGACGTGGTCGACATCGTAGAGCTTCTTGGCCTGTTCGGGCGACAAGGGCAAACCCGACCAGATGACCGACTCCGGGTCGATGGCGGGAATGAAGAGGGTCAGCTCGCCCTTCTTGACATCGTAGACGACCGAGGAATCAGGCTCCAGACATCCAGTCAAGTAGAAGAATGGGCGACGCTGGCTAAAAGGGAGCTTCAATTAGTATGCCCAACTCTTATAGGACCAAGCAATAAGTAGGAAATCCAGTAAATAACCTCCCCGACTTACCGGAAAGGCATGGCCTCGTCATTGTCCTCGATAAGACGAGTTTTTTGCGCTTCGAGGTAGATCACGCCGGCCTCACCGTGCTTGTCCTGGAGGACCTGCGCGACACGGCGGGCATGAGCTTTAGCCGGATACTTGGCGGCAAGAATCTCGTCGACGGACGGCATTGTGAAGTTTACTTGTTTGATTGAGGAGAGGAAAGAGGATTAGAAATTAAATTGATGAAGAAGCGGAGGTGACAAGCAGCCGCGGGGGGGGGGGTGACATCGGTCATCGGCAGTATCGCTGCTGCGGGGTTCCATTTTTTTTCGTTTTCTTCGCTTTTTTTTCTTTGGTTGAGAAGAGGGGCGCCGGCTATTGGCGGTATTTTAGCAATTTAGAAAACAAAAACAAGTAGGAATAAATAATAACTTGAGGAGTATTATTGTCTCATTACACATCAACCATCAATTTCTCCGGCCGGGGGGATATATGGAATCATTAACTGTAGCATGAAAACTGTAAATTGTCACCAAGACGCCACCAGAAAGCTTATACTTCGGACGCAGATACGTCCTCAAACTCCATCTCCCACTTATCAACCTCGGCAAACTTTTTCACTGCAGCGCGTAACTCCTCGCTCATGATGCGACGCGGTGGCACTTCTGCTTCGGACTCAGAGGCCTCTGAATCAGGTGGAGAGGATAAGGGTGACGATGACGATGGTGATGATACGTGCTGCTCATTCTCCTTGTCGACATCTCCACTTTTGCGCGATCGCGATCGTCTTGTCGGCTCCTGTGAATCTGCTGGTTTTGCAGGTGGTGCGGACTTGGACCGACGTGTCTTTTGCCTTTGATTATTGAGTTTGGACTTGTTGCCCAGAGGCTTGGGTTTGGCCGAGCTCCCGCTCCGCCTTGATCGGCGTACAGGCAGGTAATTCAGCTCATCCTCATCGCCAGATGCCTCATTGTGCATGCCATCATCACTCTCGTCACTAGGGAGATCAAACTCGCCCATAGGTCGACCTCTGCGTCGGCGCTGTCGTCGCTTTGGGAGCAGCCTTTCTTGTAATACGGCGGTGGACAAGTGAGCCGGATCTCTGGACTTTTTGCCTGCTGCGCCGCGATGGGGAATAACGGCTGGCGACCCAGGGCCTGTTGCGATGGAACTCATAGGACTGCTGTCGGGGGGAAGCATCGTTTGGCTCAAAATCTCGGCGAAGCGCAAGGGTCGAGGTGTTTCATCGGACACATCGGGAGTCGGTTCGCGAACAGCAGGTGTAGGATTGGGGGTGTCCTCGATGGTATCCACGATGGTATTCGTAATTACCACGGAAGGCGACTGAGGGACTTGGATTTGCTCGGCACGCTTGCGCTTGCGCGAACTGCCGGATGAAGGTAGGGATTCTTGCGGCGATTGCGATTGATCATCTTGTCTGATTAGAAGCGACTTTCCTCGAGAAAGATGCAGCGGTGTAGATTCATCCTCGGGGCTCAGTCCACCCAGGAAATCGTCGTCGTCCAACTCTAATGAATCATCCTCTGCTTGCATCATCTGCAGAATACTCTGCTGTCGCGGACGTCGCCGGAAGTTGCTGAGAACAGAGCTCTCAAAACCAGGGGTACCGGGAACGCGCGAACTTGTGTCGCCTTTGCGGCCCGCAAAGGATAGCGTTGACGAGTAACCACGGGATCGCGTAGGGGGTCGACTGCCTGTTCCGGGGCGACTACCAGTACCTGGCAGTTCACCGCTAGGGGAGGATTCGATCGCATGCTCATTGCGCCGGGTCAAGGGTGTTTGGCTTCGGAGGTTGTGCCGAGGATCCTCAGACGCGCTTTCTGCGGGGGGTGATTTGGCGACATTGGAGTCGGTCTGGTCGGGCTGTTCGGATTGTTCGGTGGATTTGGATTTGGCACCCTTGGCGCCTTTTGTCAACCGGTTTCGCTTGGGCGCAGGACGAGGCATCGTGGTGGAATTGAGGAGGGCGGCTGTTTGGTTGAAGGAGAGAAAAAGTGAGGCGCGTTTGTTTTGGGCTGAACGCGTCCACGTGTGATAGTCTTATCTGCTTATCTGCTTTCTAGCTTATCGCCTTATCTTATCGTCCTATCGAAGTAGCCGCCATCGGGACTTTTTTTTTGACATTTTGACACTCCAAACACTTGGTGGGCCACAACTACATACAAACGTGGACTTGGCCAGTACTGGGATCAGTCACAGAGATTTACATACAACCTCAATGACCTCTATGGAATCCGATTCACCGGCTGCTTATCATCTCCGTGTGAAACGGGACCAATGGCCTGATCCTGATCGGACTGCCAAATCAACCACGGACAAGTTCCCGACACTGCACAGTCAACGGTGATTTGCTGCGATGAGAGCCCCCCAGGCCCACTAAACCAAGACTGGTTAAACCTCAAGATGCCGGACAGCTCAACGCAATCAGGAACAATGTACTGCCCCGCCGTTCCCCGGACTTTTTTTTCTGTTGAGCGCGCTATGTCGTCGCAAATCTGACTCTTTCGATGATACTGTGCACTGCAACCAATGCCCCCGTCTGATTAGCAGTTTATCTCCTGGACACAATGCTCAAATAGACTGTCGTCCCGTCCATCATTGTCGGACTATCTCTGGATCTCCATGCACAATCTCTCAATCAGTGATGGCATGAGAAGCTATACGACAATTTCGCCAGCGGAATAAAGTCCAACAAACCACCAGAGGAACCGCCGTTCGTCAAAAGCATCGAGCTTCTCCCTCAATTTTCGCCTGTTATTGGCGATCATGACTCCGCCCCCAGAGAGGGACATTGATCCCATCACAGGGGCTGAGCTCGATCTATCGGGCACCAAGAAACGCTCCAGTGAAGATACAGCAGAATACCCGCGGAGGCGGGCAACCATTGCTGTGGGTTTCCTCAAGTTAAACTCTAACTTTACTATTGGAAACCGACAAGCTAAGACGTTCAACAGTGCCAGATATGCCGGCTACGCAAGACACGATGCAATGGAGCCCGTCCGAAATGCCAGCTTTGCTCCGATCTCGATGCAGAATGCGTGTACCGTGAGCCAGGAATCAAGCTCGATGCTGGCGACAAGCTGATTCTAGAACACCTGACCCGGATCGAGGGGCTGCTTCATTCCAGCCTAGCAGCACAAGGCCCTCATCACCTAGCCCTGTCGTCGACATCCCCAGCGACAAGCAACGATACCGGTATCGGGAGCGAAGACCCGATCACCAAGATGAGCGGTGTGTCAACATCTGGGAGAATGACGGCCGTGGGACTGGGTTCCTGGGCCAATCCGCCCCCCAGCATTAGTATATCCACCATGCCCAAGGTACACAGCACCCCGGCCCTGCATCTCCTCCAATGGCCCCTGATCCGGGATCTGGTATCGGGGCCCTACGACCCGCAAAATCTTCTCCAACTAGAAATGGCACGTGAACCGCTGCGCCTGAATCCGAATTCTGGCTTCGATTTGGCCAACGCGCCGGCGTACGTGCAAGCATTCTTCAACCATGCAAATATTTGGTACGCTTGCGTCAATCCATATACATGGAACAGATACTACCGAACTGCTCTCGCGCAAGGATTCCAAAATGGGCCTGTGAGTTGTCTCGTGTTATTGGTATTAGCCCTTGGAGCTGCTAGTCGCAGCGGCAGCATCTCGTTCCTACCAGCAGATCATGAACCACCCGGACTCCCATATTTCGCCGCAGCCTGGGAAATCCTGCCTTCTGTGATGATGCGGAATTCTGCCATTGCCGCACAGTGTATGGTTCTCGCATCGGCCTACCTGTTCTACCTCGTGCGACCACTCGAAGCGTGGACACTACTGTCCAATGTGAGCATGAAGCTCCAGCTACTCTTGGGCAACCCCAACCGAGTGCCCGCACAATGGAAAGAACTCAGCGTCCGAGTCTACTGGAACTCACTCCTCTACGAAAGCGACCTCCTCGCAGAACTAGACCTCCCCCACTCCGGGATTGTGAATTTTGAAGAAGTAGTCGATCTACCAGGCGGCTTCGAAGAAGAAGAAGATGACGAACACGAAGGGATGGATGCCGAGAACGACGACGAAGAAGCGCGCAGCGGTGGACTTCCAGAAGAATACACAGGACGCGATGAACTCTGGTACTTCCTCGCCGAAATCGCTCTACGAAGACTCCTAAATCGAGTCAGCCACCTCATCTACCAAAAAGACAGCACGCACACACTCTCCTCGCTAGGCCCGATCGTCTCAGAACTAGACTTCCAACTATCCCAATGGTACGAAAGTCTCCCACAACCCGTCCAATTCCCACTCACCCAAGCGCCACTTTCCAACTCTGTCCAAACTGTGCTGAGACTACGGTACAACGCTTGTCGGACAATTATATACCGTCCTTACATCCTAGCCGTCTTCGAGAACGAGCAAGCCGGTGCTGACCCGGGCGTTCGCGAGTGTTGTCGCAGGTGTCTCGATGCTACGCTGCGACAGCTAGAGCACGTTACTAGCCATCGTGAGGGTCATTTGCCATATCTCTGGCAGGGAGCTTTGTCAATGGTTTCTCAGACACTACTTATCATGGGCGCTACCATGTCGCCGACTCTATCTACATTGCTTCCGCCCCCGTTACGCGTGGATACGATTATCTCGAGTGTCGTCGCCGAGGTCGAGCGATATGCGCATCTAGCGCCGAGTCTGAAATTATCCTCGGAGATTATCCGTGACGCTGAGCGACGACGGCAGATTTGTCTTCGTTCGGCGGGGATTAGTCTTTAGAGTGAGAGTGAAAATGCAGGAGTATCTTTCAGGTTACTGGTAAAAAGATTAACGGATGGATTGTTGTATTGGCGTTTGGACCTGCATTACAGCGTTTATGAATGGGTTCATGATCAACTTAAATTTCTCTCATGATGTATATACTCTATCCAATGTTCGTATCGAAAAAGAAAATTGAATGGGATCACAGTCAATGGAAAGTCGTAGCTTGCGTATCAAATGCAGAAAGGGGTATGTAATCCAATCCATGGGATGTGTTAGGATCGGGATTTAGGGTGAGACGAAGAGGAGAAAAGGCAGAAACAACCATGGTTTAGGTAAGTACAGTTCAATCAGTCCCATCTCAATGGCAATTATGTTCTTCAAATCATATCTCAACGAGGCGAATCAATCATGGTATCTTAAAGACATGGCGGGTAGTCGATGTAGTATATAGACGTCAAAATAATATGGGCATGTAAAATCGGGGAGGATCGACCAGGCAGTCGGGGGAGGACGAGAACCTGATCCTTTCTGGGACATGGACAAGGGATGAATATATGAGGGGAGGAGGAAGGAGGCAGGGAGAATTCTCCAGTATAAGAGGCGCATAACACAACATAGCACGATCAACTAGATCAACACCCACTCGCTGCCGCGCTTGATAAACTTGTCAAGCATGAGACCTACGTCAGCTAGAGCAAAGCGGCATACGTAGAAGCCGAAAAACTCGGCTGCGTGTCGCGTGCTGAGTTCCAGGCCAACGTGGGTCGGAGAGGAGTGCTTAAGCCCGGGGTCCTCGACCTGCTGGGCGATTTGATCTGAAATTGGTCAGCAAGGAAGCTAGAAAGTGAAACATGACAGGTGAATCCACACATACCTAGTACTTGGGCAGCATCAAAGAGACGCGCCAGTGCGCCCATATAATGAGAATTTGGGCCTGTAAAGTCCAGGGACGTCACACTACGCCTAGCCTGGCTAACGGGTGCCGCCGTCATGGGAACCGAGTTCAGAGTCAAGTGCTCCTTGTTGCTATCGCGAGGAGTCGAGAAAGTCGGGGTGACAGTGCCAATGCCCGAGGTCTTGGATCGCAAGCGTTTCCACGTCGGCCGGTAGGATTTGTTGGAGGTACCGGAAGTCCTGGAAGAGGCCGGCTCGGCGTGAGCAGAATCATCGAAAGACGCATTAGGCTTGAACAAGGGAATGGCGGTGTGAACGCCAACTTCGTTGCCCAGCTTTTTCGACAATGCAATTTGGACCTGATCAAGGACGCTCTCAAAGGATTGCATCTCTTCTAGCACGGCATCCGCGTCGTACATGTCCACCTGGGCCAGTTTGAGGAGGGCCGCCGTCAGGAGATCACAGTTTGACACCTTGTCCTCGAGAGCCTTGATCTTGACATTCTTTACGCGCCAGACGTCACGAGGAATGAAGAGTTTCGCGGACAGGTAACCGCCCTGGGGATGAGCGATCGTCTGATATAGGCATCGCATGAGCCAGAAAGGACGGAGGAGGAAGGACTCTGGACAAGGTTCAAGTGGGAGCGGGGCATTGTTCAGGAGCGAGTTCGGGCGCCCCAAAGCAGTAGGAGAGTGAATATTGCAGTCGAAGAGGTTGAGACCACCGGTGGGCAGACCGTTCTGTGTGAAATGTGCGGCCGTCGGGGTAGGCAGAACGGGAACACTAGGTATCATTGAGGCCTTCTGGGTATCCAGAGATGGGAATGAACCACTCCACGGGGTAGTTGGAGAACCAGGAGCGGTTTCGGGAATAGGAACAGAGACATTGCGACTGCGGAAGGATTTGGTGTTGGTATGGGCCTTGTCGAGGCCGTCTGGAGCGGAGGGAACTTTGCCTATTGGGCGTGCAGAGGCAGGGAGAGGAGGAAGTCCAGGCTCATCGTCTTCGTGAGTACGGGCCTTGGTCAGGTTGATATTGTCCACGACAGAGCTAACGGAGGGGTTGCGTTTTGATGGATGCAGACTGGTACGGAAGCTTGGTGTCGAAGACCTCGGAGGGTCTTGCGAAGGTTCGTCCTTGGGAAGAGGGGGCGGGGGTGGGCCCGTCGAGGGAATCGTGAAGGGATCGACGTTTGAAATAGTGGAATCTCCACGAGGACGTGTCCCCGTTTCGATCGTTAGATCACTAGAAGCGTGTCCCGACAATCTCCGAGCCCGTACACCGGGAACAGGGGGAGGTCCCATAGGAGGCGGCGGCGGTGCCGACAACGATGCACGGTGAGGTGGTAGACCGGGGAAATCAGACGAAACAGGAATGGGAGGTAATGCCGCCGTAGGAGGAGAGGATGGCAATTGATTTCTGTCGGTCAAGTCGGGAGGTAGAATATTATCATCATCCTCCGTGAGCGTAGACAAAGTTGCGCCGCCGGTGCCAGTGATATTTGATGCCGCCGAGCTTTCCCAGGTTCGTCCAGACATGTTGCTCGAGTCTGACTCTCGAGGCAAGGCAGACTTGGATTGGATGCCAAACTCAAAATCATCCATTACGTATCCCTTGGTCATCTCCTCGAGCAGACGCTCTTCTTCTTCGGCCTCCTCATCCAGGTACTCTGAGTTTCGGCCCACAGGGTTGTCCATCATGGGTTGTTCCTGAATATGGCGGAACTCGCGACCACGGTTCATGGCGGCCTCGGCCTCCAATTCAGCTTCCCGTACTCGTTGCTTCGCTAGCTCAATATTTCTGCGCGCATTAGCTACGATATCGTCGCTCTCTTCTTCCTTATATTCCAGCACAGGCTCGAGACCCTCGTCATATGCAGCTTCCACCGCGGCGTCCAGTGCTGCGTCAAATTCGGCTTCAGTATCGGTGCTGAGACGACGACTTGTCCGACGGCGCAGGTACACCGACGAGGCCTTGGAGTTTGCAGATGACGGAGAGGAGGCGCCCGACTCGTCAATCGTGTCAAGCCAAGATGTTGACTCGTTGGTTTCTTGCATCGCAGTGGGTTCGAGGAATTGTCCATTATAGGCTGCCAGATTGTTCCCGAGGCCGGCGGGAGTAGTTCTACCCGATTGCGCAGATGGTCGTAGCGATTGGCGGCGGGGAGGGATCGCCTCGGCAGGTAGAGACCTTGAGTCTTCAAAGGCTGGTTGAAGGCCCAGGCTGGAGTGGGCGGAGCTGTGTTGGCTGTCGATATGAGTGTCATCGAGGGCCGAGCCATGCAGGAGCTCGCCGTAGGACTCTTGGCTCAAAGGACGCTCGGGAAGCGCTTTGCCATCGTTATCCGGCATAGGGAAATCCATGCGCTGGAGTTCGGTAATTCGGATCATATAGGTATCGCGCTGGGAGCGAGTTAGTTTGGACTGCGTTCACTTCACCGAAAAAAAAACAGCACTCATTCTCGTCGGTAGACTTACGATTTCTTGGAGTTTAAGCTTCTCCTCGTCGCCTCCATTACTCCGCAGCATCACCAATTGCAGAAGCTGGCAGGCGTCGGTGTAAGCCTCCATGGCGCCTTCGAAATTCGCGGCATTGTCCAGAAGCACGGCCGTATTCGCCTTTTGGAGCGCTTTGGATAGCATTGCCTTTTGTGTCTGTCCATGTTGTCGATTCTCTCCGTCGCCTTCGCCATCTGCAGATGCCACGCCATCACTCGTGCGCATTGCGGTCGAATCTTGGTAGGGTGGAAGATTGCCCAGGTCTCGAGGGTCATGGGCAGAAGAATTCTGGAAGATATGGCTGGAGGCTGTGAAGGAGAGGTCGAGATGGGAGGTGGCAGGACCGGTCGAAAACATCTCCGATGCTCTTAGCTCTGGGAGGCTCAACTCGGGCAATTCACTCAGCCCGGGGGCGTGGTGTGGACTGTGGTTCGAGATGGACATCTTGGAGCTGCCGCGACGGTGGCCGTTGTATTCAGATGGACTCTTGCTAGACGCGGTCGACTGCGACCAGCGGTTCAGACTCCCCAATCCTTCTTTAATGGGACTCGTAGGCGCCAACATGGCAGGTCGATCAGGCCCATTCTCCGACAGCACCCCCAATCCCGCGGGTGTTCCCCCACCGGAGGAGTTCCCCAATCTATTCCGTGAGGCCGGCCGTGAGGTGCGCGAGGCTGGTCGATGGGGGAGGGGGCCAGACGGGGGCTCCGTGATAGGGCCCGAGGGACGTCTGGGGTGGAACGATCGTGGTTCATCTTCCAGGGCCGAGCGGTGTAGCATTTTCGAGGTGGGCGGAGGGATGGGATTCAGGGATTATGGTCGGTTCATAGGCCGAAGCCTGGCATTGGAGGACGCGAAGATGGGCACGACAGTGGCGGGGGGTTGAAGCGGTAATATAGGACTACTCGGAGGAGATCAGGCAGGTAAATAGATCGGTTGATTGCAGTGTATGCGAAATGGACTCGATCATTCTTCGATGGGTTGGTCCTTGGATCAGAAAAGGTGGATCACTTGTTTCTTGGTCAGAGATGTGCTTCTCCTACACATCGCCTTGTCGGCAGTCTCGAGGGGTCCGTTGCAGGTCTATCGCAAGGTGGTCGCGGGCCGGGAAGACATTTCGCACAATTGGACAGTGATAGAGGATCCGAGCTCGACGACTGTGGACTTTGGGGAAAAGGAGATAACGAGAGTCGGCGGTCGGGGGGGGGGGCGAGACCAACGGTTTTCCTGTCGCAAGAGTGTGGTGTGTGTGTGATGTGTATAACGAGTGATGAGCAAAGAAGAGGAAGAGTCAGGGGGGGCCGCGGTCCCGCGCTTGGATCCGGATTGGGTCCGTTTGGTCCGATTTGCGTTTGGTTTTTGGGTTAGTTTGGTGGTGGTTCAGGGGTGGTCCGTGAGTGCCGAGCCAGTGGGAAAACTGGTCGATGCGGGGGGAGAGAGAAAAGAGGAGGAGAGAAGAAGATGATTGAAGAAGAGGGGCGTGAGAAAGAGAGTGGGAGAACGAGGAGAGGAAGATTAGAAGGGAAAAAAAAGCAAAAAAAAAAGCACAAAGGTGCAGCTGAAGAAGAAGATCAATAATAAGGCCTTCTAGATGTATTTTTTTTTTTCACTCTATTAAATCCATCGATGGTTCGACTAGCCAAAAACAAGAGAGAGCGGCATTATTGAAAAGGCGGGTCAAAAAAGGGGGTGGTCTGGGTTTCAACTTTCTGGTCTCCCTAGCGGGTCGGCAGTTGGAGTTGAATCGAAAAGGGATTCATGGAGTGTGATTTTACAGTCCTGATTTAGCAAAGGTTCGAATTCTTGTAGATCTCCTTCAAAAGAAAGGACGTTAGATACGAGATGTTATACATCCAAAGCCAAGACCACGAAGGTTTTAGAGTTATCATAGATCCGAAAAACACCGTCGAGCTATGTATACCATCACACATGACATGGAACATATCTTATATAAAATAAAATTATCATATCATATCATATCACATATCACTTACAGGCGATAGATAAGAAAGCTTCGTTATTCTTCATTACTGCCTATGTAACCCTACCTAGGTTCAAAACTGTCCCCTCCCCCTCCCGCTTAGCACCGGATCCCAAAGGAAGGGAAAAGAAAAGAAAAAAAAAAAAAATTCTCGAGACTCAAGACAACCTCACCCACCGCATGAATAATTCCACCTTCTTCCGCCCGCTCGGACGTCTCTACTCGTCTTCCAAACTTCATCTCGGATCTTTTCTGTTTCGTCCTCGCGTCTTATCCAGTATGGCCGTGGCTTCCACCACCCCGCGTGATCCCAACACGCTGAGCAACTACAACAACTGGCGCTCCACCCACGTCACCGCCAACTTTGACATCCTCTTCGACCAGAAGAAGCTGGTCGGCAATGTCGTCCACAAATTCAAGTCCACCACCGAGGCTCAATCCCGGGAGATCATCCTAGACACCAGCCATCTGGACATTGGTGCTATTAAGGTGGATGGCCAGCCCTCCCAATGGGAGTGGTTGCCGGCCCTCGCTCCTTACGGCACCCCGCTGAAGATCGTCTTGGACAAGCCTGTCGAGCTCAATGGCACCGTCGAGGTCGATGTATGTTTTAAATTCTGTTCCAATGAGATCAACACATCGCTAATTGGGTAGATTGCCGTGAAAACCACCGACAAGTGCACGGCCCTGCAGTGGCTCACCCCGGCCCAGACCTCTAACAAGAAACATCCGTATATGTGTAGGTGATGTCCCTATCTGCCCCCCATCCTATAATCAATCAAACCATGGGATCTCTGGTCTGATCCGGGAATTTCCCATCAGTCTCGCAATGCCAGGCTATCCATGCCCGGTCTATCTTCCCTTGCCAGGATACCCCCGATGTCAAGAGCACCTTTGACTTCAACATCACGTCCCCGCTCCCGGTCATGACGAGTGGTCTGCCCATTCGGCAGTCATCCATGAGCTCCCAGTCAGGAAACCAGCTGTACCGCTTCCACCAGTCGGTCCCAATTCCCAGCTATCTGTTTGCCATTGCATCTGGGTAAGAAGCATCTCCAATTGCCCTGTCATGAATTTCCACTGACGTCTTGCTTCTAGCGATGTCGCCGAGGCACCTATTGGTCCTCGCAGTGTGGTTGCCACCAGCCCAGACAAGCTGGACGAGTGCAAGTGGGAGCTCGAGAACGACACGGAGAACTTTATCAACACGATCGAGGTATGTCCCAACTATCAGCTGTAGTCACCCTCTAAACGCTGAATCTTGATGCTAACGTGCTGTAGAAAATCGTCTACCCTTACGTCTGGGGCGAATATAATGTTCTGATTCTGCCTCCTAGCTTCCCCTACGGTGGCATGGAGAACCCCATCTTCACCTTCGCTACTCCCAGTATTATCTCCAAGGTGCGCTCGAGCAAAACGATAAGAAAATGCCATCATTTGGCCCTTCTACTCACTTGTCAATAAAGGACCGCGAGAATATCGATGTTATTGCCCACGAGCTGGCACACAGCTGGAGCGGCAACCTGGTGACCAACTGCTCGTGGGAGCACTTCTGGCTGAACGAGGGCTGGACCGTTTACCTTGAGCGCCGAGTATGTGACTCTTGTACCCCATGCCCACCTCCCTATCATAATAACTATACTGACAAACTCACGCATAGATCCTTGCTGCCGTGTACGTACAAAGATCAACATCCTCTCTTAACCAGTCCTAACTTTTGCAGGCACGGCGAGGCCTACCGCCACTTCTCAGCCATCATCGGATGGAAGGCCTTGAAGGACTCTGTCGAGCACTTTGGCGACGACCACGAGTTCACGAAGCTGATCACGGATTTGAAGGGCAAGGATCCGGATGATGCTTTCTCCAGCATCCCCTACGAGAAGGGGTTCAACTTCTTGTTCCACATTGAGAACCTCGTGGGCAAGCCGAAGTTTGACAAGTTCATTCCACACGTACGTACCCTGCATCTGCATTCCTCCACCTGCCCTGTGCCCGAATGCTTAACCTCTCCCCTAGTACTTCACCACCTTCAAGTGCAAGTCTCTGGACTCCTACGAGTTCAAGGCGACCATCTTGGACTTCTTCCGGTCTGATGCGGAGGCCTCCAAGCTCCTGAACGAGCTGGACTGGGACAAGTGGTTCTACGCACCCGGTCTGCCCCCTAAGCCTGTCTTCGACACCTCCATGGTGGATGTTGTGTACGCACTCGCCAAGAAGTGGGAGTCTCTTCCCGACTCCTCCTTCAAGCCTGCGGCTAGCGACCTCGAGGGTCTGGCCGCGAACCAGATCCTGGTTTTCCTGGAGCAAATTCTGCTATGGGAGAAGCCTCTTACCCCCGAGCTGTCCAAGCTGATGGGCGAGGTCTACAGCTTGTCCAAGAGCACGAACATCGAGGTGGCCAACCTGTACCTGCAGGTTGGTATGAAGGCCGGCGACGAGAGCGTCATTGAGCCGACCACCGAGCTCCTGGGTCGTATTGGTCGTATGAAGTTCGTGCGACCTTTGTTCCGCAACTTGCAGAAGATCAACCGCCCCGTTGCCCTTGAGACCTTTGAGAAGTACAAGGACTTCTATCACCCGATTTGCCGGGGTATGGTCGAGAAGGACTTGTTCGGTAAGAAGTAGACTCTCGATATAACAGACAGCTAGAAAAGAAAACAAAATGAAAGAATTGTGTCTTTGATACACCAAATTTCAACGAACGCAGCCTCGTCTGATCAAATATTGTACATGACGGATTAATCTCGTAAACGAACGGGTTCTCCCCATTCCTGTTATTAACACAATATGAAGAAAAGAATGGAGAAGTCCCAACGCCAACAACCCGATTTTCTATAACCCACCATCATCCATCCCCTCTTCCTTTCTCAATTCACTTGGAACTCTCAACCACCTTCCGATCCAACTCGGAAAACCCAAAAATCTTCGACTCCTGCCCACCCGCCCCACTCAACTCCATCACAATATCCGCCTCATCCATCCTGGCCAACTGCGCCGTAACCCGTCGCATATAAGCCACCACCCGTGCAACCTTACTCCAATCCAGCTCCTTCCCATCCGGACCAATAGCCTCCGCCTTCCAAAGATTCCTCCAAACAGCCGCACCAAGCACGGCATCACCTTTAATCAGACCCTCGTCGTAGGCGGCGATGATACCACGCCATTGAATGAAGAGGTCCTTGAGGTACTTGTTGCGGATGGAGCGGGAGCCGATATCGTGGAGGTCGTCCATGCGGTGTTCGGCGTTGTGCGAGAAGTGGTCGATTAGGTGGCGGGAGTAGGTTTGGAAACTTTCGCGGTTGGGGAGGGCGCGGAGGCGCACGGTTAGGAGGTACATGTGTAGGAAGGTGATTTGGGACCAGGTCGAGAATGTTGGGACGAGGCCGAGTTCTGTCAAACATTGGGAAAGCGCTTGTTAGTTTTCTGATTGCCTGGTACTTGTACAAGGCTCAATGCTAGATCAATGCTAGCTCTCACTCACCTTTATACCACCAACTCTCCGAAACACCCAGATGCTCGCCAGACTCCGTAGTCGGCACGGGGACACCCTTCTGCGAAGCCTGCGGCACTCGATAGTCTGCCTGACTCGAGCATGCCTGGAACAGCTTCTGGGTCATGCCGTATGCGATATACGTTTCGGCCGATGCGCCGGGGGACAAGGCGCTCTTGGCGAGACGGGAGATAGCGGAGCCTTGAGAATAGGAGCGCGCGGGTGAAGCGCGCGACGCAGATGTCGAGGAGGCCAGTCGCGACTTTGCGGTAACATTGCGGCTAGTGCTGCTGCCACAGATGGAGGTTGAGGTCGTGGAGGAGAGATATGCGCGCTGGTTGAGCTGGCGCTGTATATAGGTTAGGGATGGATGCTTTTGCTAGGTTGGAGGAGGGGAGGGGAGGGGAGGGATTGGGGGAGATGGGTGGGATACCTGGAGGCATTGGCTCTGGGAGCTGCGGAGTTCCCGCGCCCATAACGTTGACAATCGTGCTGTGGACATGGTAGTGGGTGTGTTTTGGAATTTATTTCGAGGACCGGGTTGAATGGCGCTGATTCGGGATCTTTTTTGGATATCCAGGTTGTGTTTGCATTGTTTGTTTAGGAAAGGGTGGCCGATCACCGATGAACAATTGTCAGCAAATCAAATCAATCTTCATGACCTATAGGTGAGAGGAAAGAAGCATAGAAATACAGTTGGATGTTCAATTTATCTACTGTACTGCTGTATCGGTATAATGAGATTGATGGACAGAATGCCATGTTAGAGAACGTCTTTCCGAATATCTTTCTAGCCTTTCTCCAGCGCTTGGAAGGCTGACCTCTTTGTTCGTGCGATTGGCAATTTGTTCGACAGGCAGGAAATTCAAGTGGCAGTGTCGGATCCTACGGAGTTAGAGGACAAATTCATTACCAATGACGGCGCGATGCCAATATAAACAAACTTGATTAATATTAGGGCTGGAGGAGGACTCGAGACGTTTGGACCTTGTACGGGCTAATTCGACAAGGTAATCGACAAAACAGCATATAGGGGGAGTATTTAGATTGGGAGCTTGATTGATTAATTTGCTCTTCGTCAAAGGGGCTATTCTGTCTGGTTGTGATCGGGTGTCATCTCCTACTGTTTTGGCCGCGGACGGCAGTGAGATAGGTACCTAGCTACCACAAAATCTCGTCATGCATCCGAAAATGTACTAGTCAGTACCCGAATGGTACTTGAACTACTTTATAGAGACTGGTTCTTCCTAATACATAATGCATAGCCCAGCCAGTCTTGCTTTAAATTCTCCCATTCGCGATCGCTATTGAAGCTGGACTCTTCCATCAACACCAACTTGAATCTATCTAACACGGCACACAAAATGGACTCCCTGCTTCAATCACCCGAGAAATTCTCCAATACTGATCACCTCAAAGCACTGATGAAAAGAAAAGATGAAATCAATGCCAGACTCAATGAAATCCGCGAGCCATGGAGGGCACATGAGTCATTCGGCTATAACTTCTGGGCACAGGCCTCCATAATGGAGGCGATTCGACTCGAAAGATCCAAACTGGATCGCGAGATGTCCCTCTGTAACTTTGTTGGGGACGAGATTGCGTGGGAACGAACGGATCAAGCAAAGGCTATCTTTGAACAAATTGGAGCGCGAGAGCAGTCTCTCAAGATCTACGAAGAGCGTGCTCGAAAAGCACTCGACACATTATGGATGAAATTATCCAATACTTCGAAGATGTGCTTAGCTACGGACCCCGGCGCAGGAAAACAGTATAAAGCGAAACGATCTCAATTCCGGGCTAAGTTGATTAAGAAATATGCCGCTCGAAACTCTGTCGAGGGCTGGATTTGGTGCCCGATTATGCACGATTGGCGTAATCCGTGTGAGATGACAGCCTTTCATCTTTTCCCCTGTATACATGGCAAAGCGACTATGGATGCGATCTTTGGAAAACATAGCCCCAAGGATCTCTTCTCTGCCCGAAATGGGCTTCTGATCTCGAAAAATATTGCGCAGTACTTCGATCACGGTAAAATAGCAATTGTTCCGAGTATCAAGGGCAATCCAAATAACGCTACAGCGACTCGCGGGCTTTGTAATGATAGCCGTGAGTATGAGATGAAGATCTTAGATCCGTCGTGGGAGCTTCTGGGAAGCAGGATCTCCGTGCATTCGACACTGACTTGGGACCAACTGGATGGTCGGAAGCTCCAATTCCGTTCTGCTTTTCGTCCTACTGCACGGTATGTGTACTTTCACTACTGTGTGCAAGTAATAAGAGCCGCATGGCAGCGAAAGGATACGGGAAAGGCGAGCGAGACTGCAGGAATTCTTGAGAAAGGGACTGGGATACCACTTTGGAGGACCTATGAGAGCTACATCTCCCGATCTATGTTGCTTGCTGTAGTGCAAGAGCTTGGACATGGGTATAAATCACTCATGAACGGCGCTAGATCCTCTCCGTTGGAGACCTCCCCCAACAATCTGCTGTTGGAAGTCGTTGCGAAACAAGTGAAGTGTCATCGGCCGGGATTGACTTCGTACTGGTTGATTGATAGTGACTTGGAATACTATTATACTGACAGTGATGGAGAGGAAAGTGATTCTAATGATGATCATGATGATGAGAAGTATCAAATTGATGCGAAATTTGACGATGTTGGACAATGTTGCTCTGACAGCCGACGTTATGCATCGAGAAATCAATCAACAACCGGGATGTCATATTTCCATGATGCACTGGGCAAGTTGGGGTGTTTCCATCGTGGACGACCTTGAGCAAGTTTTGTCAAAGAGCATGTGTTATATAATGGTTAATTTTAATGGAATGAATACTGTGGATTTCTCTTCATGCAAAACTTTGACTCTCTAGTGAAATCGTAGGCTGGGACACATACGTTAAATACACTTCTCCAAGCTGCTATAAGTCAAAGTCTTTCCCTTACATTATCTCCTCAGCCTTTCAACCCCGGCGATTTGACCATTCGGACTCCATGGACTACCCTCGGGCCCTCTTTAACCCGAAGATCTGGGTTCGCACGTACACCAAATAGACAAGTTTATTATTAGTCCATACCAAGGCATATTGAACTGGCTTAATCAGATGTTGAAGAATCTCAGACAGGCAATGCATTCCTGTATCGTAAAGAAATGTTTGGTCTCTAGTGCCATTGTATCCCAGTATCACCCAGTCTTTTTCCTGGTTGAGCACTTGCGTATAAGCGGCCATGATAGCCGGGTCGGATATATCAACGGCCATAGCGTGTGAGATATTAGAAGGGATTTGCTGCTTCAGGATGCCTCTAGACCTGAATTTCTTCTGCCCGCTGCTTTCCTTGCTGCGTCACTGCCATAGGCGCTGTAGGGGAGTTCTCCTGTCTTTCTGCTCTTTCTGACGCACGGTAAATGATAAACAAGAAGAAAAGCATGATTGAAGAAAGAATGTTGAAACGATAATAGCGACATGAATCTGTATCGCAAAATTGACGGCAGATAGGATAAAACACCGTATATGGAGATGCGAGAAGAGAAAACATGATTCTATATAGTACGAGATCAGTAGAGCGGAATAAGAGATAATGAGGATTATTATTGAAGACGCACAGAATTGGATGCTGATAGAACCCCATTCTTTGTAACCGGGAGACCAAGACGATGGATTTGAGGAGGATCGTCCATTATATCGGTAGACATCAGGGAGGGAAAAGTGTCTTTTGTGCTTATGAAGAAGTTAAGGATACAGCATAGAAAATGTCTGTCTGAAATTGCAAGTTAAGGCTAAGTACCTCTTGGCTGGGGCCAGGGGCCAGGGGCCGGGGGCTATGTGTGCGTTTTGGATGAAAAAAGGCCGCGTTTTAGTTGAGTGGAGCACCAAGCCGTATATGAGCCCCCATTTCACACAATGCGACCGCGACTTTTGATGCAACTCCAACAAATATCAAAAATTGGACGACCCCTGCTTCTCCTTTGGCTATAGTACAAAATTCACTATGCGATATAACAAAATCAACTGCGGACACGAATCTTACAAATTCAAAAAAGAGGAAAGCATGAATCAACACGGGATCATCGCGAGAATCTATCAAGCTTTTCTCAAATATGCCCAGTCCCAAGGAAAGACGATGATCTATCTGAGTCTGGCCTCCTCCTGCGAAGCATTATGTCTTTCCGATGGTTCTTACGAGTTCCTCCAACAGGGGGAAACTGGCGTTAAAACGATATGACGGGCTTTACGCCATAAAAAGTCTCGCCGCATGTCTAATTGCTCACATCTCGGAGATGTAAGCAGACTATTTACTTTCAGTATCATCGATCAAGGTACTCGTCGACATGCTGCTAAAGCAAACTGCAGTAAGCTGTACCAACCATCTACCGAATAGTTCAATGCCACGCACCCTCAGCTCTCAACTGCAGGTCTTGTGATGAACTGACGGGGCACCCGGAGATCTGTTCTTTCTTTTCTTTGCTTTTCTTTTCAACAAAATGATAGTAAAATCCTACTTTTACCACCGGGCTCTAGGTTAAATCGATCAAGCCAAGCATATCATTCAATAAATTCATTATCAAGTTGAACCCGAGTTATAGTTCACAATCAATTTCACTGTCTCCCTGTCTCTGCATGGTCGTCGAGCAAGAACTGCAAACTGAACCAAGGAAGAAGAAATAACAATTCTCTGCAGCTCAGAACTCCTCTTTTTGTTCAGTCCAACTGAGGCCTGGTAACCATGACACGCGGTGTTTAGAGAACAATTCCACCTGCGGTTTTGCCTGTTCAAGTCCTTGTGGGTCGTCCAGTGTCCCCGCTAGGATAACAACCATCCCAGGGAATAACTCGTGTGTTTTGTAAATACTAGAACCGCAATCGCCACAGAAGTAGACAGTCAGTTTCTTGCCACTCTCGTGGGTTACAGTGCATTGTTTGGTGGAGCCAGCAATGACACTAAACTTGTTTTCTGGGAGCAGAAGATTGAGTGTGTTCGTACTGCCACTGATCTTGCGGCAGGACAAGCAGTAGCATGGTCCCTGTGTGTATGTGTAAGTCAATGATGAGGCTAAATCCAGGGTTTTTAGTTTCTTGCCTTTGTCAGAGGCTCTCCATGATACTCATATTCGAGTTTATGACATAGACAGGATCCTTTAGGCATTCCGGCGTGGTTGTTTCTTTGTGGCCTATGGCTGAAGGAGCGATGTGATTGATGTACTTGATGGACAGACTGCAATAAGAGATATATTGCCTAAGTCATGGATACCTCCAGAAGGTCGGTGCTTTATATAAACCATCTATCTTCCCCTCCTGTTGTCTCAAAGTCGTGATGCAAGTGGCACTTACAAGCAGTGAAATCATTCTTTTTTGCCGAGCCCAGACTTTCGGAATACAGATCCGCATTTCCCACCTTACCAATAAACCTCAGGTCGCGAGGAATTACTTTGAATGAGATCCCTTCCCGCAAGTTAATTTTATAGAACCAATAGAATAATCCCAGCGCAGTGAGCAGCCTCTCACGTGACCAGTCCATTGGACGTAGCCCGGTCGAGACTTGAGGCGGCGTTCACGTGAATCACGAGTGGTTCGCGTGGTTCTCAGAACAAAACTAAGCCTATTCCGGACTATCGATGCCTTAATGCCTATGCTACGGCACTGCCTCGTTATATGATTTTCCTTTGCAAAGTGATTCTGGACATAAAGATACCGGATTGTTAAGAGACCGTCTACCGAGACTTTGCGGCTCCCCGTTGTACGGCCGACTACCTTAAGCTCTTCGTTAGTAAGTAAGTAGTTTCCCGTCTCATAGTCGTTTGGCAGTGCAGACCAAAACTGACTAGTACTGCATTTAAATTCCACATATCGTGACTTGATACGATCGATCCTTGGGGATTGTGTGCTAGATATCGCAGCTTAGATTCAAATGCACCCATCAAGATTTCACCGGTGGTTCTCTTTCCTCATAACCAGCTCACTTATCACGGATCCATGCGCTGCTTCTTTTGTGCAATCGACTTTTAGAGGGCTGATTGAAATAAGCAACGAGCGAAATGGGGGGGATAAGACACAAGAGCTTGTGCGAAAGGTATTTCAAGAGAAGGATCAATGGTCTTTTGAGCTGCGTTTAGTGTTTGTCAATTTGTGGTGCTATCGCACAGGTTTGATGTTGCAAGAGCCACTTTTTGACTCTGACTAGCAGAACGTTAGAAACCCGAGTACTGGATTTGCGTATCCCGCTGGCTTGACAGATGAACCAGTATGCCCTTAACAAGACCCATCGAGATTCCATCATTCTTTTAGGTAAAACTGATTTCATATTTACTAAATTTTGAAGTTCAATGTAGGTAGATTAACCTAGCACTCTTGACTATAGTCGTCTAGAGTCATATAATTGAAATACTGTATACTACTTGGTGACAAATCCAAGTCCATCGGCCAAGCCAGTAACTATCTCGTAGAAAGCCCAAGCCCCTGGATCCGGTAGCTCCTGGCTCGAGGCTTCCCCGACATATGTTGCCCGGCCAAACTTTGCTTTCAGATACCTGGTTCCCTCTGCTCTTTCCGCTGCAACTTTCACTGCCGAAGGAAGGTCATTTGTTCGAGAAAACTCCTCTTCGAATGGAAGCAGTACGTCCATGACTGTCCTGTCTCCTATCCTCGCTCCGGTATGCGACTTCAAAGATGTCACTGCGGACTCGAGTGCAGTAGCGTAGAACTTTGCCGAACTCGAGCTAATCTCGCCCTCGGATGCATTTTTCCTTAAGGACGTAGAGAAAGCTGATAGTAGAACACCGAAAATCGCTCCGAGGGTGCCCCCCATGTCGTCGACATCCTGCAATATGGAATAAATGACCTCTAGGACATCGCCCGACTTTGTGCAACCCTTGTCGACTCTTTGCAAGATAGATTCCGCTAAGCCCAGGACGGCCTCACCACAGTCACCGTCGCCCATGACCATATCCCACTGGGTCAACCTTGGTTCCGCTGCAATGGCTCTCTCGCACGCGGTCCGAATGGCACTTTCGAGGAGCACAGAATCGAATTTGATGCTGGGAGAGCCGACGATGTGCCCATTTGCTTTGACATCGAGATGGTCCAAAGTGATTCTGTGCTGAGAGGGAGAAGGGCGGGCAGTGTTGGGCCACGAGACAGCGGTCGTGGAACTATCAAATTGGCGTATCAAGGTGGCAACAGGCTCATTCGATTGCCGAGCTGCGGCTGTGAGGTTGCATAGAGAGATAGAAAAGCCTGGTGCGTTGAGAGATGTCTCAAATGCGCCAAAAAGTGTTCTGCACGGTGTGATATTCCATCTTGAGCTCAACTGAATTTGAATCTCATCGGCCAAGGCGTGTAATTCGAGAACGGAGAGGCCGCCGTAGTTGTTGACCAGTAAGCCGATTTCATCATTACGCTCAAACTTGACAAAGCCTCGCTCTGTATCAGTCTCGTCACAGAGAAGTTTGAGACACCGCTCGATGAGCTCCTCGACCGAAGGGGCTGGAGAAATATGAAGTTGACCCGGTTCATTGTGAATGCCGGCACCAATGACGACCACATCGTCTGAGACGGATGACTGTTGAGCTCTACCTGGTACATGACAATGGTCAAGCGCCGAAGCGATTGTGACTGTGTGTGCGTTGACTGCTTGGCCCAGTGCAAGACACTGCTCAAATGAGTAGCCTTCCGCGGCCGCAGCCCCAATGATCTTCATAGCTATGGTGTATTAGTTTGTTGCTCACGGCGAAATGAAGTACACTGCTTACTGAAGACATGACCAGGGAGACCTCTCCGGCCCATATGGCTGTTCTTGCTCCTTCCGATCGAGACATCGTCGGTGGCATGCAGAATGGCGATGTTTTCGACCAGTCCTTCAGCCTTGGCTCTTTCAGCCGCCAGACCAAAGTGAAGACGATCACCAGTATAATTGGTAATCAGCAAGATAATTCCCTTCTTTGATGGGGCCATTCGAATTGCAGCCAGAATTTGTTTCGCACTGGGTGAGGCAAAGATATCACCACATGCCACTGCCGAGAGTAGGCCATCGCCGACATAGCCACTCCAGGCCGGTTCGTGTCCCGAGCCGCCTCCACTGATGATGCTCACTTTTGAATCATCGTGAAAGGCATTTGCAACAACTCTCTCTGCATAATCCAAAGTCAAGTGGTCATTCGCAGACACGAGAGCTCGTAACGCTCGTGGAACCAAAGAATTGGCACTCGTGGAAGGGAAGTAGTGTTTATCAGACATGGTTCAACAACACACCGAACTCGCTCGCTGCAGATTGTCTGAGTGACTTGGAGAAAAGAAGTTATATTCGAATAGGTCAGCTGTCAGTCGAGGCCTGGACTGTCTTTATTATACTATTCACACCCGAGATGATCTCGGCTTGCGGCAACGATAGATTCATCATGGGATCTTCCGAATTTGGTAATCCCGCGACTTCCACAAATGGAGTGGAGATGCATAACTTGGGGTAGGTGGCACTGAATACAGCCGGGTAACGAGGCGCAAACTTAGCGAAGAAGAGCTAATCAAAGTTCTAGAATGCTCGGCAAAAATGGAACAATTTACGTTCGTCGGGATCCGCCCCACTCGGAGGGATCGGTTTTCCTCGTCTCGAGGTAATTTAGCCTAACCATCCTCCATCAAAAACGATCTCTGTCTTCCCCAGGTCCCCTAGGTCCACTATTTGTTCTTATACTCCTTCGCTTCACGGCTGTCCTGAATTTACCCCCACATATTGACCTTCCGACCCCATACATACCTAAAATTCCCTCCCGGAAAGGCTGCTTCTCGGGAGACCGAAGACGGTATTACCGTTCGAGCACCTAGGGATCGGAATCCTGCGATCATGAATACATACCATCTTTGGAGGATCCACCTTCCCTTCCTTCATCACATGAGTCCTCTCGATATGAGAAACTCCCACTTGACAGTACCCGAAGCTGCTTACGCGCTGAGGCAAGAGTGATCGCAGTTGCTCAACCAGGGTTCGATTATTTGCTTGCTAGGAAAAACAGACGCCTTGAAAGATTCAACAATTGGAGTGTCCTCGCAAAAAAAAAACAAAAATGCCTCAGATGTCCTGGATGACTATGACATCCACCTCCTCACTGCCTTGAAGGGTCACGTCCACAGCAATCTGCCCTCCATTCAACAGCTCATGTGTCGTGCAGTCTCCCTGAGACGTAAACACCTTCCAACAGCCAGAGGAAAGATTATTGATGTCAAAGGCAATCTTCGATCCTTTACCAGCCCATTCACGGACAGTAGCAATCAGCGCGTTGCGATCCTGATCCCACACACCGCGCAAACAGTCCACACCATGCGACAAGTCTAATCCATCCACGTACGGACGTTTCGCGAGGGTCTCCTTCGTCCACGGCGAGTGCATCATGATTTTCTGTCCGTTCTCGACATTCAAACGTGCATAGCCAATGGCAGAGTTCCCGGAAAACGGATCCATGTGTGTCCAGTGGCCTTCCTCATCCGTCGCCAGATCATTACGTGGGTAGTAGAGGCCACCATTCTCCCAGGTTGGCTGGAGATGTTTATCGGCGTACGCAAGGAGCCCATTAAGCTCTGTGGTCTTGCCCAGCTCTGACAACCATTTGACGACATACCCAAACGTGGGTTGGTTGTAGGGAAAGTTGATCGTTGATCGATTTTCCTTGTAGAACTCACGCGCGCCCTGCAAAAGCGGAGCCGAGTCCTGCAACGCGGTTGTATCGTCCTGCATCAAGGCTGCGCGGTAGGCACCAGCGACCATGGGATGCTGCAGTTCGACCTGCCCGTCAATATTGGTGATGAACCCCCTAGCATGACTGGGGAAGCCCGCCTGGACAAACTCAGAGTTCCAGGTGTTCATAAACGCCGCCGCCCTACGCATGCAACGTTAGTCTGACAAGGGCAACCGAGTCGGGGAATCCTTAACCTTACCATGCAGTGAAGCCAACATTCCTAGCGGTTTTGGGATGGCCCTGTTTGACGCTGAACCAGTCTTTATACAAGTCATTCCGCGAAATCATTCCCTTTTGCTCAAGGGCAGTCTTGTATTTTTCCAGTACCTCTTTTGCCACCTCGGTTCCATCACGCGCGTCGTTGAGGTGCATCGCGATAATCTAACCAGGATCATCAAAGTCAGCAAGCATTGGAAGCAGAGTGCGGGTTTCGATCAACATACTGGAAACTGGTTGCAAGCCACGAATACCAGATTTGGCTCACAGCAAACCCCCACCCACCCATTGCGCTCCATCTCATCTATAATCGCCTGCTGCAAACTGCGATTATCATACTCGAAGGTCTCCGGACCCATCCCCCAGAACAGCGGGTTCCAGTGGAAGGTCAAGCTTCCAGGTTGCTCAAACTCATCATCATCAAACAACATCGCATACAAACTGGTCATTAACAACAGGTGACCACTGTACATGATATTCTCGCGGACCACTGGGTTGGCCCAGGGCTTCCGAAGCTCTTTCAATTCCGGATCCAGCATCACTCCCGACTGAGAAGTGAGGTACCAATACCCCCATACCTCGCGGCGCAGCATCTTGTGAATCAAGCGACGAATCAACGTCTTGAACAGTCCGCGCATGGCTGGCATGCGGTGGTAATGTGTTAAAGTTGATGCGTACGCCATGGTGGCCAGCTGGTATCGATATGCATCGAGAAACTCCTGTGCGGGTTCTTGGGAGCCCATATGCGGCCAGTCACCGTCAGTAGCGGAACTGAGGTTATAAAAGTGTCGCAGATGTCCAGCTTGTTCTCGTGAGAGCTTCGGATATTCGGAGATATCGAATGGCAAGAACTGGTTGCCATTTTCGGCGCTGGAACTTCCCTCCATCGTGAGTGTTTTTGATTATATATCCAAACAAATAATGAGTTATCTGTGCGTATTCATTCCATGACTTCGATGGAATGGTCGCAATTTATATTCAAGGTTGGAACCCCTCGACCTTGCCGTTGATCCGGAACAGAAGTATAGAAAGTCTTACCTGTTGAAGAAGCCCCATCCGCTCACTGCCAAGCGGATGATCACTCCCGGCATTCCCGGGCGTCCATGGAACCTACACTTCCCTGATTAACTCCTCAATTCCACCGAATCATCGAGGCTTGTCCCACTCTGCGGTGACAGCTAGTATTTTGTTTACGGCGCTGTGTTTTGCCGTTTTGGTGGAAGGGACGGGAGCCCGCGTAAGGTAATTACATAAGCTGCGGTGGGGCGGTGAGATTGGCCCACAAGACCAATTTCTCCCCCTCTACTCGATAGTTGAGTGTATAGTTATCCATCTGTCGATAGTTAGTTACTCAGTCTGAGTCACCCTTAAGGTTCAGGAATCTAGTGGACGCCTACCCATATGGACCTTTTCTCCACCCTCGTAATTCCGTGTTTCCCGACCGATCCTGACCAAGCCTTACGATCCCTCTTCTTTGGGATTAGTATTGTCTGTGTTTCAGCGGCGTCCGATGGATGCCATTAATGTTCGAAACATAATTTTTATGCAAGATTCTACCGACAGAAAGATGAGATCCTGCTTGTTGGACCACGAGGTTGGTTCAATTCAAGGATGGTGATCGGAAACAGGCGCCTTGAAGTGCGAATTACTAGAAAGAGTCTTTTTCAGAAGGTTTGACCCAAAGGTTGGAACCATTTAGCTGTGAAGCTTGTGATATTCAGCTATCATATATACCTATCCATGGGCCAAAAGGTAGAATCCAGCCAGCGCCGATACGAACCCGAATGCACCAGCAACCTTTGTCAAAGTCTCGGCTAATACCAACCTACTATCTGCCTCCATGAAATGGGCAGTGCAATTGAAGATGTAGCAAAGCTCCAAGGCAGCGTACACGACAATATTCGGGACATGCCTACAAAGCCCTTAGCAGTCTGTGCAGCTGAGGTGGCTTTGAATACTAATACTCACGTTGGCAAAGCCAAGAAGGAAAAAGAAATCCAGGAAACACCAAGCTTTGTTCGATCTGTTAGCCCTGTTCATAATTGAATCCGCGTGAGAGACTGACTTAACTGATAAAATGCAAAGGCATTATGACATTCGACTGTTTCCCCGCTGTATGCCTTTATCAATCCCAGTGAGGACATCAGCATTACGCCATAACCGCCGTAATAAAGTCCTATAGTACTGGATTAATCGCAATCTCGACTGCAGAAGGGATCTTTGGCTTACCAAACGCAGTCTGGTTCCACACGCCACGGAAGCCCATCATCGAAAGTGAAAGGGTCATGAGAGTAGTTGTAAAGCCGCCAAATCCTAGCGGACTCTACAGACTAGAATCATTATATCGCCATCAAAATACCAGATAGCATATTATCGGATTGCTTACTGGATTGGCGAGGTGACTGTTAGCCATTGACTACTGAATGATTCTATGAATGTGGTCTAGACAACAGTAAATCTGTCATGCCTAAGATTGTCAAGCGACCGTCTTGAATCAATATAACCTAGTCAAGATGGATGTAGAAAAATTTTCGCGACGCGAATGCATCGGAAATGTAGCCAAAGGCAAATAGGTATAGATTTCATCGATTCACCTGTATGAGTGGTGTGCTTAACACCGCAGGGTTGAGTTTGGAGCGCCACATATTACAACTTCCTATCTCGACTACAGCTTACCAATCACCTTCCACAACAGTTCCGAATGATTTTCTGAGACACTGAAAGTTTTCTGTATAGGTACGTCATGAATGTATCTCATGAGCGGAAAATTTGCTTCTCTTGAAGTAGAATGTTGAGCTATCATCGAGGCCCCACATGCCATAACCTCCTATTCGGGTAAGGCTCCACCAGGCTTAGCAAACATCCCGGGTCTGAGAAATCATTGGGGTGGCGAGGCCGGGGTTTACTATGGGGATAGTTTACTTACGAATCATTGCAGATAGAATCGGTAATGGCTCATCCCTTCTCGGATAGACGGGAAAATATATCGTCGATATCTAAATTCATGATGGACTGTAGTTGTATCGGATAACATTATTTAAAGCCTCTAGCCCTCCCTGTTTATCGCCTTTTTTTCTGCAACTCCCCACAGGTCTCTGACAACTGATTGCCTTTCAACTTTTGAACTCTTTTCATTCCTTCAATTCCTTCCTCCACAACATGTGCCACGAAGAGATTGCAGCTAATGGCTGGACCAGCATGCCAGCCGACGCTGGTGCCATCTTCGGTGATCGGTCTTTCATCAACAAACCAAAGTATCTGCCTCTCAGTGACATCAAGTTTCCATTCGATGACCCCACGGTCGCAAGAACCTTGAAGTACGCAAAGGATACCCTGCATCCTAAAACCTTCAACCATTCGATGAGAGTCTACTTCTATGGTACGCTTGCATATTGCGCATAGCTCTTTTAATGTCGAGATTTGTACTTAACCTTTGTCTAGGAATGGCAATCAGCAAGCAGCAGTTCCCTGAGCAAGCTGCTGCTTTAAGCCCAATGACGTGGGCTTTGACATGCCTGCTACACGATCTCGGTGCGGCTGAGGCAAATTTCACGGCAACCCGAATGTCCTTCGATATCTACGGCGGTATCAAAGCTCTCCATGTTCTCAAGGATTTTGGTGCCAGTACAGACCAGGCTGAAGCAGCTGCTGAGGCAATCATCCGACACCAGGATCTGGGAGTTGATGGAACGATCACGTACATCGGCCAACTCATCCAGCTGGCTACCATTTACGACAATACTGGCTTCCATCCCCACGTCAAGGATTTCGGTGAAATGATCCACGAAACAACTCGTACCGAAATCAACGAAGCTTATCCGCGCACCAAGTGGTGCCCGTTCTTTGCGAGCGTCATTCGCAAAGAGGAGGAAATCAAGCCCTGGTGCCATTCTACCCATCTTGTCAACTTTGACAAGGAGATTGAGGCCAACACGCTCATGAAGCAATGGGAATGAGGGCTGATGATGAAGGTCAACAGCTACACAGCCTTACGCTCATAGTTCCCGTGAGCGTCCATTCAAATCTAGACTAACTGCTTGAATTTTATTCTTTGAATATTATAATTGCATGAATGAAATTAGATTGTGAAAAGCCTGACAACGTTCTTCCACCCTCTGGGTGGTTTATCTACGCCTTGATGGGCTCCTGCAGGAGCTGTATTAGACAACTCGCGGACGATTCATACGCTAAATCATATGATAAAAATACCTAATTTTTCTAGGTCGGCTGTTATGGCGTAGATAATATAGATATTTCTTAGAGGTTGCTACGTGCTGGTAATTCTAAACGGCAAATATGGCCGAGGGGCAGGAGTGTTTAGTTCGGACGCTGAGATTGCAGCCTAGAAGGGACAATATCCAGATAAGTGACACTAGTAGGCTAGCGCATAGCTTGATAAGCAGGAAGAAGCTACTGTGACTACAGATAGCTGTATTCTCTTAAAAACAGAACTTGTACATATCCTGTAGTACAAATCATCCATCCGAGACTCAGAGTGGAACCGAAGGTTCAAGCTTGTCTAAATTAGGAACTTGTCACAGGTGGGGCTTGATGGTGGAGTCATCGAGCCTATCGAAACCCCAACCTGCGTTAGGAACTTAGGAACGACTCTAGTCGACAAGCCGCTCTCAACCCCAATCTATACGGCAAGAATTTGGTCGAAGTACCCCAGTAATCCTTAGTAATACGGTTACGGAAATCTGCCAAGGTACACGCGATTTACTAAAGACACGCTTAACATGATCATATCCCACCTGAATTAGAATTTAGAAGCATTCATGAAGAGTAATCTTCATCTGGACCGCACGATCGAAGGGTCTATTCATCCGATCTATTTGATATATTCTATTGAACAGCTCTTCTAAATAAAAATTCTCTCGAGAATATATGACCTGTAGCTAATCAGGCGGCAACTCGAACCAATCTCCCAACATTCGAGGAGATGTAAAAAAGATTGTCCTGGACTTATGGGACGATCTAAGACCTAGTACGATCCGAATCGGGTCCGCCACGCAAAGGGTCGATTCGCCCAAAATGGAATCGGAATACATAGTATATAGTATATCGCTGGGGGACGTTGGCCACTTGATGTCCCATGGATGAATCATCCCTCATTCACACTAGCTGATAAATCTGCCGCGTATCCGCCCCGGCTTTCTTCCTCCCTCCTTCCACGCTTTCCATGACTGGAACACACCACCGCCTGCCGACTAAAACTATGGAGTCTCTAAGAGTTCGAATCAAATCCTACCTCATGCGCCCACACAAGGCGATCAGCCCTTGTTCAGAGGTCATCTATATCAATACACTCGCTGGACTCCCCCCAGAGCTATTATTGTCAATATCCGACTTTCTTCCACTTTTTGACCTCACTTGCTTGTCTATGTGCAATCATCGACTCCTTCAGATATCTCTGAGACAAACAAGCCGGCTACCTTCTCTTACACAAGACGATAAGCTTTTGTTCTTAAATCGATTAGAACGAGATCTTCCAACTCATTTCGCTTGTGATATTTGTCACATTCTCCATCGGTATAATGGATCTGATGGGTTTGGACTCAATGGGTTATATGGCGAGAGAACTTGCCGCCTCCCGTGTGTCTGGGAGGGTGAGTGGGATTCGCTTACGCTATGCCTACAGACCCATACTTATCCATCCCATGCACCGAACTACCTCGCTTTTCTCCAGCTGAAGCTTGCTATGAAGAGGTTTTATAATGGTCCAAGGTCTGGAATTAGCACTGATTCACTATCCTATACGCAAGTCCGCCATCACTCTATAGAATCACTCCGCCCGGGCATCAGTATAACGTCGCTATTCTCAAGGGAAGCACAAATATGTCCTCAGCCCCTCGGTCTTTATGTCAGGATGCAGGATATACTGCTCGCGAGAACGCGCGATGAGTTGAATCCCGAGATGACTTAGATGATTATTCTAGGCACTTTGTTCATGATCCTTTTGAAATCTGTCGACATCAACAACTTCTTTATTTCATAAACCCTATTATGAAGTCCGTGCCCGACAAAGAGATGGTCTCCGTGGCCTATCATTGCGATGAGTGCGAGATAGACGCCCAGGTTGAAACCCGTGAATTTGGACTCGACTCTAAAATAGCTGTCGTCATGACAAGGTGGGTTAACCTAGGCCCAGGTCATACCAAAGAGGATCCACTGTGGGAGTCCCGTGTCCTGTGGCCTCGCGAACCACGTCACGGAGATGACCTAGAACATCAGAGCCCTCGCTTGTGTTTTGAGGACATTGCACCTTATTCATTCGAAGACTTACGGTCTCGCAATTTCTCTTATCTTGAAGACCAGAAGTACAAGGCTCGCAAGCCTTTTATTGCAGCCAGACCGTATTTTTGGGCCAGACCGGATTTTTGGCACATCCCATATAATGAGCCTTCGAAAATGTGGAGAATGAACTTCCCGTGGTGTTTCTTAGGCCGTTCTCGATAAACAAAGGCCGCCACGGAAAGGAATAGCCAAAAATTGCTAATTGACGACTCACATTCACCCAGCAGCACCCTGTGCTGGGCTTTTGGGACGACTTAAATTTCTTCATACCATGAAAGTCAATCTACAGAGCAGGCCATTGAATACGAAACCTGATCGCTGATCTTGGACCGTCTCGACGAAGCTGCATTTAGTCATTATAGTGTTTCTCCTGTCCCGATTTTATTTCCTGCCTTCAAACTCAGCATGTAAACGGAATGATCCTCAGAAGTAGAGCTTCGGGGGAGATCAGTGGTGGCTCTAACAAATCTATTGAACTTCTGATGGAGATTCCCTCGAGAGGAGATTAGCAGGACCGACGCTATGTGATGTTTCCTCGGCTTTCCTTAGGCCCTCAGGCATATCAGAGGCCCTCTTTGCTCGTTATCTGTTGCTCCTGCGTTTTGAGAGATCTCTCACAAATAAATTGCTTTCCTTTGTGCTTCCGACCTTTTGTACGCCGAGGGCCTTTTTCACGTTCCATAATTTGAGTTCAAGAGTTATTTCAGTTCTTACAGATATTCTAGTCAGTATTGCTAACAAAATAGGTCAAAAGAGAAGGTATTAATAGCATTACGGCAGACGGCGGATGATATCGGTATCTGAGAAATGGCTTATAGTACGTCTCTATAAGTTTTAAACACCCGACTCAAGTCTAACCCTGGAAATCATCTCGCTATTCATGTTTCAAAAGATGACTCGGGAGATATTTCTAAAGCTGTCTAGGGTGACAATTCAAAGTATGTTTAGAAAGATCTTTTGAAAGAGAAGAAGTTAAAGCGTGTCGAGCAAGTCCAACTCAACCCTCCCTACAGCTCTCTTCATTAATACCGTCCTGTCACTCTTCCTGTCACTCTTTTGTTCTTTTTTGTTCTTTTTGTTCTTTTGTTCTTTTTTGCACTCTGGTTGACAAGATCTCGCTTGAGATTTCTTGTCAAGAACTATATACACGACCATGAAGATGGTCAGCAAGATGACCAGGATTCCTCTCGTCCTCCTTCTTCTCCTCCTCCTCTCTGTAAGTAGATTGTTTCCCTTGATTCTTGCATTGCAATGGACACACATGTACGCGGTGTCGAGGGTCAACGAGAACCCCACCTGGGCATCTATGCAACCACAATCGCGTATGTTACCGCGAGTCTCTCTCTGGCATATACCTGCTCCCATACCACGACAAAATGCTGCCAGCGAGACAAACGTCTTTAAGGGAATCCCTCAGTCGTGCGTCCACCACACACACACACACGCACACACAAAATGGTCAGGATGCCGTCGGGTAAGGCCACGACGATCGGACCATAACGATTGATCGTTTCTGGATCAACCTGCTGCACCGCGTACATGCGTAGATTCTTGGCTGCAGTACTGGGGATATCAAACAGCTAAAAATCAAACAGCTAATCGCTGACCAAGAATTTATAGATCATCTTCAATGGGGTCGCCGTCGCCCCTATCGGCCGTCTTCCAAGTCCAAAACCGGACGGTCGATATTCGACCTTAATGAACTGGCTGAAATTTGTCGCGCGTTCCAGAGCCGTACGTACTAGTATCCAATCTCGGACCCTCTTGAGTACCTGACACTGGCTTGCGCAAATAGTAGATGACAAACGCGGACCTATCCATCCAGTTCGAGTCAAAAGGCATGATATCAGGGACACTTCCCCACTACAATACCTAGGAACCCTTAAGGGATCCTAGCAGCATCAACAAGCAGATACATCTTCAATCGGACATGCTCAATACTAATCCATAAAGCCATCTCACGACCTGACAATAACCAAGAAATAATCGGTGGCCATTTTCAGCCTGGCCTGGAGTTGGGATCGAGATCTGTTGATGTCAAATTGCACCGTAGCAAGACGGGGGACTAGAAGCAAGTGTCTAGAAAGTCTTGCAGCATAGAATCCTCATGTGTGAACCCTGACTGTCCAATGTCCTTCAGGATCTCCTCTGCCCGACCGATCTCCTCCTGGGCGCTTGAGAGATAACTACCTTGCAGACGCTGGTTGTCACCCTTGACAAGTTCGGGTCGAATTCCCCGAATTTTCTCGCGAAGATCGTCCCAAGTGAAGCGCTTATAGTAGGCAAAGATGCGTTTACTAGAGAGGGAAGATTTGGCAGTTGCAGCGACAAGAAGGCGGGCCGTATCTTGCACATCGGCTAGGAAAGCTTCAGGAAATGAATGGTTAGCATTTAGCGTTCTAATATCGTCACAACCATCGGATCCCCACCTAATGACATGGGAACGGAAGCCCATTCGCCAGCCAAGGCCGCTTTAAGCATTTTGTTTGTAGAAGTGGCGCCATTAAGCCCACGACCAAAATTGCCATCTGGGACCACACAATTGGCGACGAATGGAGGGTTATTTTCCCCAATCCAAGACCAGAAGCTCAATTCTGCAAGGGTTCTGCCGGCACTGTATACATCCAATAACCACTCAAAAGTATCATTTCTTGGCCGGCAAGATGTATTCAGGAGACAATCCCAGTTATACATTCCAGCCGTGAGACGACGAGGTGTATTGTCATATCGGGTTGTCTCGACAGCTTTAGAGCTAGAGCTAAGAACATAGCGCTGGACTCCCGCTTTAGCCGCAGCCTCTAAAGTATTGATCGTCGATTTGACATTTGGATCGACGACCTTTGCGGGGTCAGGGTGGAAGTTAACTGGCGTTGAGACATAAATAACACCTGCAGCTCCTATACTATCATTTAGCTCACAAGCCCTGAGCTTTCTGCCCAATAAGATTGGCTCACCCTTGAAAGCTTCATCAAAAGCACCCTCCTCCTCAAAGTTGGCCACAGGGACCAACTCGAACTTTCCAGGCCACTTCCCATCAAAGAGATCATGCATCCAGACAGAATGCTGGTCTACATCTCTGACGGTTCCTCTGACCTTATACCCGACTTGCAATAACTTCTCACATGTCTCCAAGCCGATGAATCCATTGGCTCCAATAACAACAACGACGGAATCAATTGGAATTGCACGGTCTTTGATCAGCATTTTAGCTAATATTCTGATGATATTAGAATAAAAGCCGCAGCCCTAGAGGACATTTAAGTCACTACTGCTTGGGAGGATCGGCGGTTTTATATCTGAATATGATTGTGCCTATCTCCGGGGTATTATGAGACACATCCTGAATACTACGATTATCGAGTTCTATCTCTAAGGTTATTTCTAATCAGTACTCCGAAAAAGTGGTGTTTCTAAGCAGCCGCATCCATCCGAGATTTGATAATGTGAGGTTGTAGATGTCACGGAACTCCGAGTGCCGCAGCCTCAATCCCATCTCATCTATTGGTAATCATCCTGTCCGAAGTCAATAGAGTAAAAAATTAATTGTAGTGCTAGGTAGCATTGTCACATCAAGATTTCCTCCATAGAAAAGAATCGTTGGATCTCCATTACACTACATCCATTAACTACCCGCCACTCAACATGGAAGCCTATCGCGCTTTTACCAAGGCGTATCATCATTCACTCTATCCAGCTCTTGATCCTTCACGAAAAGCTCTATCAGCTCAAGGCAAAATTGTGCTCATCACTGGAGGCGGCCAAGGGATCGGAAAGGCCATAGCAGAGGCATTCATATTGGCCAATGCAGACGCAGTCGTCATCACCGGCCGAACAAAGCAAACATTAGCACATGCAACCAGCGAGATCAAGCTTTTGGCGGAAAAGAAGGGCATCCAAACTCAAGTTCTCTATTATGTCAATGATATCGTCGACTCTGCTGGCTTGGATGAAATCTTTACAGCAATGCAAGGTCAATTTGGCCGGATCGATATTCTGATCAGTAATGCGGGAACTGTCACAGAAGTTAGTTCATTTGCGGAATCCCACCCAGAAAAATGGTGGGGGGCATTGGAAGTCAACACAAGAGGAGGTTATAATACTGCTCGCAACTTCCTCAAAATAGCAAAAGAAGGGGCAGTCATTATAAATGTGTCTTCGTTGCTGGCGCATATTCCAGTAGGGGGGTTTTCATCCTATAGTGCGTCAAAGATTGCACTTCATTTTGCACTTGAGACTCTTCAGCAAGAGTATCCAACCATCCGAGTACATAACCTCCACCCGGGGATGATCGCAACTGCTATGAATGCAGGGAGGGAGGCTGCGATGGAAGATGAAGGTGAGATATCCGTAGACATTCCATATGATCCTATACATATACTGACACAAATTATATAGTCGAGCTGCCTGGGGCGTTTGCAGTATGGCTTGCCAGTCCGGAGGCTAAGTTTATGGCTGGTAGGCTGGCCTGGGCCAACTGGGATGTGGACGAACTTAAGCAGATGAGTCAGGAAATCGTCGACAGAAACCTGTGTGTGCTCCGTCTAGCAGTATAGTTATCTTCCTTTTACTGTAGGTATTTTCTATTAGTTTCTGAATTCGAATGGTCTGCATGAACTTCTCCGACGTAGACAGGCATCTTGGTTTTACTTAGACCTGGAAAAATATAAATGAACTACCCACAGTCCCATAGTACTTTTGATGTTTTGACTTACAACTAGGACCAGAAAGAAGAATTAAGACATGATTATGATTGGCTAACTATCCAGAGGTTGCACTCGAGAACATCCCCTAACATCAAGAGCGAGTATTGGTGACATGAAGTCAGGCTGAGGAGTATAAAACTTGAACCCTCCTCGCCCGCATCTACTGAGATAAGTCATTTAACGCAGCAATCAAAAACTTCGCATAGTGAAAATTGGAAAAAGTACATTCATAGCATAACAAGAAGACAATACTTTTGGACTCTTGATTCATCTCCGTGAATAGTATAAATAGTTAGGGCTATATCTTCTAGAGTATACCTCTCATATAGTAAGTAGGTTAGTATCAAATTTAGCTAAGTTATTTAATTTAGAAGTCTATATATCTAGGGTCTATAAATTCCGTAAGGTATTAGACTAGAGAACCTCGTAAGTAGATTCGCTCGTTAGAGATATTACTAAATTCGGTAGGCTTATATATTAATATTCGCGGTAAATGATTAGTACTTACTATCTAGAATATACACTTTGTACCTCTTGTTTGCTTATCTCCCTATTTAGTTTCAACTTTCTCCTTTTCCTAACCACGTCCACATTCCTTCCGCTATATAATTAAGACTTCTAGATGCGGAATAGAGTCAGGATCCCAGGGAATTAGAGTGACCTCTAACCTAGAACCTATAGGCGGAAAATGAAGATAAGCGACAGTCTCCTAAAAACAGATAGACCCTTTGTTCAAACCGGGGTATAGTACAAAATTGATCCCATAATCATGGCCGACTCCTCTTGTATCCGATTATTCGACGGGTGACTCCCGACTTGGCGGATGATGAATAAGCAACTCGGAACTCCGAGCTAACTATCCAAGGGAACGATTGGAGCTGATCAGGATACCGACCAAGTTTTTATCATATAACAACCCCCTCCTACCCCGATCTCCACGACAAAAAGATGGACAGGCGTGCTACACAAGGAAAGACGGCATGCTCGTCATGTGGAGTCAAATTTGCTCACCGTTAGTTGCGAGGCCCTCTTTTTGTTTCTTTAGTTTGCATCTAACCCTTATGGTATTACAGAATCATCGCTCATTCGCCACTTAAGAAACAAGTGCAATCGAAACCAGTCTCAACGGCGTAAAGCGTGTCGTCAATGTGTTTTAAATAAAGCAAAGTGCAACTTGAAACGCCCCAGTTGCTCGCGATGCCATATGCGTGGTGTCCTTTGCCAATATACCGCTTCTGAGGAGCCCAATACTCCTGTGTTCGAAGCCAGGGAGCTCCACATAGAAGAAAATATACCACGTCTCTCGACTCCAGATATCTCAAATACCTTCCAACCACAGCTTTTTCAGTCAATATTTGATCCAAATCTTTTTGACACCTTCTTCTCGGATCTAGGAACCTGGTCCTCCGTGTCGCCATCGGATCTTGTTTTGCAGTCTTCGGAAAATATGAATGGTCAAGAAGTGGCATCCTGCGGTAATAAGAACAGGTGTATTTCTCCTGAGCGTGAACCATCTGATCGTACTTCGTCCTTGCAGCTGCAAAATTACCTGGACCTCAGCTCTGCCGCTTTAGCGACCCACAGCATGGAGCTTATATTCCGAGTTCTTCGTACTTGGCCGCGTATGCTGGCTGAGGAATTCCAGCTTCCTCCAATATTTCATTTCACACATTTTGCTCAATATGAGGCTCTACCCCAGCCCCTAGCAACCTGTATGGCTCTGGTTAAGATGTGGAATGGGCACTGTGCAGGAGCGGAGGAGATTGTAAGGAGCACAATCCTCACAGAACTGGATCTCATTGTTCATTCAGTAAGTCTTCGTGCATACATTCCTAGAGCTGAACTGACTGGAAACCGGAAAAGCCTGAAGAACTGGATGAATCTATCCTCCTAGCGGTTTTACAAGCGGTGGTGATATATAGTATTATACTCCTTTCCCCATCAGACAACTTACAGAGCCCTGCAACCGATGACCATATCGTATTTCGAAAGGTTGAAGCTCTTGTATACCAGGTGGTTCGTGGTGGCCTTTTTCTTAACGAGGAAAGGTCACAAACACGACCACGCTGGGAGGATTGGATATACGTCACTGCCAAAAGACGAGCTGTGCTTGCTCTATATCTCCTTCATTGGGCATACTCAGTATTACACAATGTCCAATGTTTTGACTGTAGAGATCTTGGGTTTATGCCAGCACCGGCTCCAAAGGTACTCTGGCAAGCGAATAATGAGCAGGAATGGAACACGAAGTACATTCATTGGCTATCAAGATGGAGTGGTCAGATTTATCTTCAGGCTGAATTTGGTAAAATCTCACCGGGAGCTACGATGAATGCTAGAGCAGAGAGGTGGCTAGGGGAGACTGACGAGTTTGGTTTCATAATGGCGTCAATTGGTAATTTGCCTCCCTGGACCTTCCGGTTTTATGCGACTCTAACTTTTCTTAAGTCAACGCTACAGACTTTACCCCACCATCGGTCAAGACATTGCGTCAGTGATTTTACAATTTTTTTCCCCATTGTTGTCGTCGCCGATTAAGTTGTCTGGCTCAATAAACCGAAGTGAATTCCTACCCTAATAACTGGACAGATCCATTATAAAGCCTTTTATTTTATTTTGCCCCGATTTACGGAGACATCCTGGCTCTCAAATTATTCATAATTTCATTTCCAAGTACTTAAAAATCTCAGGTTGCTTGAAATGTGGAAGCAGGGTCTGTTGATCCTTTAGAAATGCCTATGGACAAAGGCGACATGGGCCAACCATGCCGAGGTTTCTCAGTGTTCCTTAGAATAATCATTATATGAACTGCGTATATTATACATGTGGTTAGATGATCCGACGACTATGACGCAGATATCATCAAGCCGGCAGTGTCTATGGTCACAACTGTTCTGAAAGCGGCCGCTCGCGCATCATCAGTTTGGCATGTTATCCTAACATCTTCCTATGAGTGGATTCTAGCAAACTCTCTGTATGACCTAAATTGACCAAGTTTTAGATGTAACACTGATCCCCTTTGAATGGAACGTGGATCCAGACTCTAAGAGGATGTACAACGATATGGCAGTGCGAAATTTACGCTCCTGATCTAATTACTTACGCTCTATATTTAGTCAACGACGTGAACAGTAGCGTTAGGAACCCATTTCTAGGCGCAACGCAGGCCTATTAGGCCTCAAAGGCCCTTGCTCGGAATACAACGAAGGTCTTTTATTCAGCATACTAAACCTCAGTTTGACTCCGTCAGCCTTCTGCTGTCGGTAGTGATTGGTCCAGATCATCGCCTTAATTTCCACTCATCTACAACTATAGATAGTCTTCTTCAGGGTGCACGTGTATCTGTCCTTACATATACGCTTACTTCTGCACATAACTCCTCATTCCCCTATATCGGAACGCCTAGACATGTTATTGATGTTGCTCGAGCCCATATCGACGCAATTAATAGAGAGCGTGTTCCCGGAAATTCTGAACTTATTCTCTCTTCAGACGCACCTAATAGAGTTGTCTGGGATAGGGACGTTTATGACATCTATAAAAAGGTTTTTCCCGGCAGAAGTGTCAAACGGGCTGTTACCATTAGAGGGGTCCTTGACGGCTGTGAAGTAGAGCCTAGATAGCAAGGAAACGGAAGACGCCTTCGGGTAGCAGTTCGTGTCATTTAAGGACACGATGGAGGCCCTTATTTCCCAGTACCTTCGGCTTCGCGGGAAGAATATGTAAGGTTGTGAATTGAATTTTTCAATTGTGTTGGTTCCTGAAATATGTTCGAATTAGACCTATATAATAGTAGAAGAAGTTAGTCTCCTAGAACTAAAACTTTCATACCAAGATTATCATTATGCTAAACGCATGTCTTTAGTTATCCTTTACCCCATATGTGACATAAGATTCAACAGGTATAGCCGATTATGTGGTCCGACCGTGGACCCGGCCCTTGCACATACCAAGGGCAAGCTGACCGGAACTCCGAGCTGACTCACAAACAGTGGTTTGGGTGAGACACTGCAGCTGATGCGTTAAGTTTCACACTCAAACAGTTAGGAAATAATCTCTCAGTAATGTATTGATGGTCTTAGTTACCTATTGGCACCCCTCATGAATAGTACCCGCTTCACTAAACTGCGGAACCCGGAGTTCCATGCCAATTCACACTGACGAAGTACCCTCTATCGACAATCCTACGCAATCCGCATAAAACATACAGCTTGGAAATGCGAAATAATTCATCAGCATTGATTATCCATCATACATGCAGGAGGCTTCAATTGCAAATGGAAGTTTGGCCAAGTCTCATCCCGCAATATATAAGACGCCTCAGACTCGCAACGCAAGACTCACACGAAACTAGTTCAACATCGATTAAAGAATCTCGATCACTGGAGCGCTATTGTCACCAGGTTATATGTCAAAATGCCCGTTTATCTAGTTACTGGCGTCGGACGAGGTCTTGGTGTAAGTCCTCCACTCCAGGAACCTCTTTACCATGCTAACCTTGTCATCAAAGTACGCATTGATCAAAACACTAGCCAAGAACCCCGAAAATACCGTGATTGGCATTGCCAGGAGCACAGCTGCGGTTGAAAAACGCCTAAAGTCTGATGGATTCAACGCACTTATCCTCGAGGCAGACCTAACCGATCAAGCAAGTCTATCTCGGGCCGCGGAGAATACCGAGAGTTTCCTTGGGGGCAGGGGCATAGATGTGATGATCAATAATGCCGGATACGTGAGCGATACGACAGCACTCAAATCCCTTGCGGAATTGTTAGCATATCACCTCCCCATTCTGCCTTCAGTATGCTAACATACGTAGTGGGAATGATGTTCAAACTGCCATTGATGATACCCAAAAGAGCATCAATGTGAACGTTTTCGGCACTTGGAGAACAATCGCAACATTTCTACCACTAGTCCAGTGTGGGGAACTCAAGAAGGTTATCGCGATATCCAGTGGGATGGGAGACATCGGTCAGCCTTGATGGAGAAATTTGCAACGCAAGAATTTCATCTAACCCTTCTGACAGAATTTATCAATGAGACTCAACTGCCCATTGCAGCTCCGTACGCCGTGAGCAAAGCAGCACTCACAACCTTGATGGCCAAGTTCGCCGCCGCATACGTGGATCAGGGCATTCTTTTTGCTTCGATCTGTCCAGGACGAGTGGATACTGCGGAGCCTGGCACTTCCTGTAAGGGAGACCGTCACAATTTCCCCTCAGACTAGCTAACGGCATACCTATTAGTATCCAGTGACGACATCGCTCGACTCGAGAAATATGGACCCAAGTTCGAACGCTATTCCCCCGGCTTCAAAGCGATGGCGCCCGAGGAAGCCGCGAGAAGTCTCCTGGCTGCGATTGAACGGTCATCTCTAGCCGAGGGATACAGTGGTTCCTTTCTGAGCCACAATGGAACTAAGCGATGGATGTAAGCCGAGTACGAAGCTCCTCGTGGAGGACATGCGACTCCCATGGCCTAGCTACAGGACGATGTATAACTCGTGGGCTGGGTCTAGGCTCAGAGATTAGGCCCGGCCAGAGCTTTCCCAAGATTCTAAATATTAGTGAGGTGACACACTAGAAATCTACTTTTTTGATGGGTGCAGTGGAGATCGGAAACTCTTGCCTTTGAACATCAGTGTCCCCACCTTCACTAGTACCTGCACTTGTAGTTGAGCATGGGTACCAAACGCGTACAGTGATGATGATGATTTTATTTACCCTGACCCCTCGCGGAAAGTTGGAACTCTGAATTGAGGTGTAAGTGTGATTATCAACTTGAACTATCTGAGGATAGATACCGCTATTTATGGTGCCTACTCATGTAGCTACCTGATAGGCAGCGACCTCTACCCACAATTTGGGATCCAACTCCGAAAGCGATATTCAGGCCAGTATCTAGTGTAATCAATTCTATTAATAATTATACTACACTACATAACCTCCTTTATAGCTCTGTTTTAACATCTCTTTCAACATCTCTTTCAACATCTCTTTCAACATCTCTTTCAACATCTCTTTCAACATCTCTTTCAACATCTCTTTCAACATCTCTTTCAAC